>CM062241.1:23288408-23585413 GCA_031216185.1 Syzygium aqueum | reverse complement strand
AAATAGTGAAAATTTTTGTTCTTTTGTTTTTCAAGATCAGTTTGGGAACAGAAATCCGTTTGTTAAAATTTTTGTACCCGAGCACAATTTTGCAAACAATTGGTCCAATAATTAGTTTTGAAACAAAATCAAAAAGCAAAAAAGTAGCTTCTTGATTCTGGAACAATTTTTCCTGAACTGATTCTTCTTGATTTTTTTCTTTCTTTTTTATTTGTTTTTCATCTTTTTCTCGACCTACCTTTGGCCCGCTGCCAGCCACCAACCATCGGAGACTAGCCGGGGGCGGCGAGGTCGACCCTCGCCGCCCTCGGCGATAGCAAGGTCGGCCTTGCCCAGAAATGGTGAGGCCGACCTCACCATCGCCACCCCCGAAGATGGCAAGGTCAGCCTCGCTAGATCTGGGCGAGGTCGAGCCTTGCTCGGCCAAGGCGAGGCCAACCTTGCCATCGCGGGGGTGGGGATGGCGAGGTCGGCCTTACCATGGCCGGGCAAGGCTCGACCTCGCCCCGCCATGGCCAGGCCAACCTCACCATCGCGGGGGGTGGCGACGGCGAGGTCAGCCTCGCCAAATCTGGGCGAGGTCGAGCCTCGCCTGGCCATGGCGAGGCCGACCTCTCCCTCACGGGGGTTGGCGATGGCGAGGTCGGCCTCGCCTTGGCCAGGCGAGGCTCGACCTCACTGTGATCTGGCGAGGCTAACCTCACCGTCATCGGGGGTGGCGACGGCGAGGGCCGCGACACCCTCATCGGCCCTAGCCGATTGTGCTAGCGACCGGCCATGGCTAAGGAAAAAGAGAAGAAAGAAATATTAAAAAATTCAAAATATTATTAATAAAAAAAAATTTTGTGTAGTTACCAAATGCATTTCTATTCTTTTTCTATTCTAAGAATAGAAATTTTGAGCAGTTACCAAACGCTTTCAAATATTTAAAAATTGTTCCCGGGTACAGAATAAAAAAAATCATTTTTTACCAGAATATATTCTTGGGCACAAAATGGTTGTCATGCGCAACCTTAGTATCATTACCTCTTTAATCGATTGCTCTATCAATTATATAATGCATGTTATACTGATAGTAGCTGTTTTTCTCCCCCAAGCAGTTGCTCGCGTTGCAACAAGGTACAAATGTCATTTCTTCAAGTCCAGCTGGCTAGTGTAGTTGCACGTTAATCTCGTGGTCATGGATTGGCCGATCAATTATGAATGGGCCAATAGCATCTTCGTCACTTCCACATCTTGAAACTATTTCGTAATCAAATCAAGCTGTGGGAAACGGTCGAAAGCAAAAAATCTACAATGGCAAATGCATTAAGGTTAATGTGTGCTTTATCTCTTGCTTCTTCTTTTTTTCAATTTATTTAGTAATCAGATGGTGCCCAAATTAGCTTCGGTATACTTTAACAAATCAACGTCCTGGGCTATCTTAAGGGAAAATTCCCCCGTGTCGATTTGGTGCTTTAAAGATTGTACTCCTGGAATGCACCCGATAGGACTTGATAAACATGTGTTATTCCTCGGAGAAATTTTGAATTCCGGAATCTATTATTGTTGTGTTGTAGAAGAAAATTTCCATCGGAAATGGAGCACTAGTAAACCAAAGCCGCACGTATGAGCACTAAGAGGTATTGCAAATCAACAATTTAGGAAAAATGATGAATTGTCGTGCTCGTGCTACAGTATTTCCACTAGATGCCGTGCAAGTCCTGTCTCAATTTGATTCAATACATACTATCACATGATTGTAATTACTTTGTATTATCATACAATATTACTATCGAACTCTCCTAAAAAATGAATCCAGATAATATTTACTTATTTAATTCAATTTACCGATTTCGACCAAAAAAAATTCAATTTACTGATAACGAAGTTCATCAAATTTCTTATCTAGATGAAAATAAAAATAAAAAGAATTCGAAATCATAAATATTTAAAGAAGATCAATTTTTTAAGATATGTTTGAAAAAATAGAAACATGTTTATTAAAATAGAAAAAGAATTTGAACTTTTTATTTTATTTTTGTTGGAAAAAAATATTGGACGTTGTCCTCCTGTTTGCCTCCACGCGAAACCACATGAAAAAGGTAGTAAACCTAACTTCCTATCTTTAGACAGCGCATCACCACATGTTCCTTGCTTCCCATTTGTTTCGTCGTTCCTGTCTCTGTCTTCGTGGCGTGGGCTGGCGTTTCTTTTTTTGTATATTTTCCATGATCGTGTCTTGTCTCCTTCATTTTAGATAAATTTATAATGGTATCTCGTGTCGGGAACGTGGGAGCCCCATATAATGACTATTACATCATTTGTATTTTTGTGTTTATGAGCTCGCCTTCAATATGGTTTTGTCCTATCGTCGATGATTTGTCCTTGGAGATACTGAGGAAGAGAATTGGAAATGATACAAATAATTTTTGAACTTTAATTTAATTTATAATGTTATCTCTCAACTTTTAATTTGTCCAATATAATCTATGAATCTTAACTCAATATGCAAATATCATCCCTAAACTTTTAATTTGTCTAAGAATTACATTGAATATTTATCAATAGTTCAAGAATTGCATCGAACAGATTAAAAGTCTAGGGATGATATTGTATATTGAGCTAAAATTTAGAGACGACATTGTATATTGAATCAAAATTAATTGACCATTTATACTATCACACATAGAGGAATCCTCTCTTTTTTTTTCACGTCCCAAATCCGGCGCTCTAATGTCACTCGATTTCCACATCATATTTTTATTCCCGATTATAGCCACGTGTCAGCTTATAAATGGACGGAGGGAACACGTCAGCTCCTGACCTGGCGCCACTGAACATCTTCTTGACTGCGGCTATAACAGCTGTCGACCCGGAACGGGACGGTGGAGGGTTCGGGTCGTGAACAACCTTAAAAAAAAAAAAAAGATGGGAAAACGTGCTCGAGTTTCTGTCATATGTGTGGACCCCACCCTTTTTAAATTTAATTATTGTTGGTCGAGTTTTTCAAATTTAATCGAGGCAGCAAAAAAAAAATAATTAAATAAAAAGAAAAAACGGGGGGGGGGGAGAAATGGCGCGCCTTGCCAGTTGCCAGTAATCTACTAATAATCACCGTTAACAAGAGGCCACGCCGAAGCCATGTATGCTCGCCTCCTCCGTGCGCGCGTCCCCCACCGTCCTACGTCTCGCCGCAGCGTCTCTTCGCCGCCTCCTCTCGCGGCGGTTCACCCGGCGGAGATTCTCCCTCGTGTAAGTTCGGCTCATCGCTCGTGCATTCACCGATCTCTCTTCTTCTTCTCTTCTCCTTTCGGTTCCCATCCGCGTCGTCGCGGTCGTGCGCGAGCGTTCGCGTGTCGATCGGCGTTTTTTTCCTTCATTTTGTGTGTGTGCGTTCGACACCGCGAGGTTTCGGACGTCGTCGCATTCCTCTATCCGTTAGCTCCTTTCGGTTCGCGGTCGCTGTATCTGGATTTTCATTTGGCCTCGGCCAACCCCCGATTTGGTAGCCGGTCGTCGCAATGCGATCTCCTGCTTTTGAACATCCGCTGCTTTCCGTTCTCTGTCGTGGCGACGCACGATAGGTTACCTTGCGGTCAAATTGCGGTGGGGGGCGGCCTGTCTGTGCACTGTCAATGGCTAGTAGCGATCGATCATGCGCTCGGAGTTGCGTTCTCTGGGAGCTTAGTCTCATGCTCTGCGTACGATAGTTTAAGTTTGGGGGAGCTTGTTGGCGGAGGAAGTAGGGTCGACCGTGTGAACTTGGGAGGTGTGCGAGCGAGCATCACGACGAGATTCAAATCTATCTCGCCCTGTCTCTCTCTCTCTCATTTCGATGAGACGAAGAGTAGGTGATGGAAATAACTGCAGTGGTGGAACTATCCTCTTTCTACTGGAATTGAGGGCAGGCATCCCTTGTCTTTAAATGTTCCTAGAAGTTTATCATATTACAGATATTAGGATCCCCTTAATAAATTCATTACTATGCTTTATCTGCGGTTATCGTGAATTGAATTTGTCGATTAGACCGAGGGAATTAGATTGTTCACTGTGCACATAAGGCTGAGATTTTAATAGGAATATGCAGTTGAATAAATAGATAGTCTTTTCTCGAAGACTGATATTTTAATAGGAATATATAGCTGAATATATATATATATATATGATTGTCCTCTTTCTATTTGAGTGGGATATGCTTTGTTAAAACTGGTTTTTAAGCTTGCGCTCTTTTGCTCTGATGCCTAGTGCAGTTGGGTTTATGTTGATCAATGGTGATGCAGGAAATGTGAACTTTGACATATACATCCACATTGTTGAACTGTGCCTTGGGCTTGATAAATATGACCTCAGTTCATAAGCCACCGAGTAATAGCACACTTCGCTTTTCCGGCATTTTGGGCCAGGAAGTATGTGAGAGCTACTTGCTTTTTCCTGGTGAAACAGCCCTTGGAGATGCCTTCCGGACCTTCCTCTATTTCCTTGGTCTTGCTTACTGCTTTATTGGATTATCAGCTATCACCGCAAGGTTTTTCCGTTCTATGGAGAATGTTGTGAAGCAGACACGTGAGGTGGTAGAGATAGATCCTCATACGAATTCAAAGGTGGTTAGACAAGAAAAGGTGTGGAATTACACTATTGCAGACATTACTCTACTGGCTTTTGGAACTAGCTTCCCTCAAATATCTTTAGCTACTATTGATGCTCTAAGAAACCTGGGGGACCTCTATGCTGGAGGTAAGTCTCGGATTCCCGTACTTGTTTTGTCTAAGAGTGTCATTTACCTGGACAACTTCTAAAATTTACTGATTCCATCATTATCACCGGAAATGGAAGCAAGTTTATTAACAAAAGCATCTCTGATTCGTCATTCTGTAGTAATGAAATCTTACTTTGCCAATATCATTTATGCTCAAGGCTGCGACTTTTTGTGTTAAATTCCTTGTAATTTTGCAAGATACTCTTCACTCAAACAAAACCGAGTGCGGCTAGCGTTAATATATTCTAGCTATTTTGGATATAGGGAATCGATCTATCTCTAAACTGGTTTGGGAAGTTTTATTGAAGAAATGTTGACCCAAAAATGCTGGTTATTGTGTAGAAGAGTCCGCGATCTTTTCTGGGCCAAATACCACAAAAAAGACACAGCCTTTCACCACTGTGATAAATTGAACACAACCTCTCGAAGGTATAAAAAGCAAAGCATATGTGCTACAAATTAACACAGCCTCTCAAATGTACCGAAAAAATACATAACCTTTTACTATTGTGACAAAAATATCATCTTCTAGTATTCCATCCATTCTAGGTGTTATCTTGTGCACATGTCAGTTCACCTAACTATTACTGCATTGACAACTAGTAATGGCTAGTAGCAATACATTTGCAAACCCCTAAATGCAGTTCACTTTCATCTTAATATCGATTTCATGGCGTCTCCTCAAGAGTGAAATCACATTATTTTCTCTAAACAAGTGTAAAAAATTCTCTCTCTCTCTCTCTCTCTCTCTCTCTCTCTCTCTCTCAAAAGATATCCAGTATTTTCTTCAGAATAGGACCTTTCAGATAAAGATCCCAACTTTTCGACCAAAAAAAAAGAAACAGATAAAGATCCAAACCATTTGGCTATGGACGGAATGTAACATATGCTATTTTTGTCAAATAGACCAGATATTGTGCATTTTTTTGGTAAGTTTGAAAGGTTATGTTAAACTTGTCATGGTAAAAAAAGGTTGTGCTTTTCTTTGTTATTTGGCCTATTTTCTGAAGACAGTGGATGATTTTGCTTTAGAATTTCAATCTAAGTGTTTCTCCTTGTGATATCTTTGTCGAATTATATATTTATTTGCAGTAAATGACACACTCCACAAAGATATACTATTTTATGCTCATTTTGAACATGGTCCTGGGGCTCTTCCCTCTCCTTCAACTCTTGTGGACATTATACTGGCCTGATTTTTATAGCTTCTACTATAATGTTCCCAGCCTTAATGCTTGATCTATAGTCTACATTGGTTCATGCTTAATTTTGTGCGAGCAAACAGATAAATCTTGCTTTGCTAACGTTTTGCAGAATCTTTTTATCCTAGGTTTGGGTCCTGGAACGCTTGTAGGCTCTGCTGCATTTGACCTATTTCCTATTCATGCTGTCTGTGTCTTGGTTCCTAAAGCTGGTGAATTGAAGAAGATATCGGATCTTGGCGTTTGGGTAGTGGAGCTCTTTTGGTCTTTCTGGGCTTATTTTTGGCTGTACATAATTTTGAAGGTAATATTGCCGAAAACTTAAATGATTGAGCTTTCTGACAGGACACGATAACATTAGAGTTTCTCTCGACTTGCTTCTTTCTTTTACAGATGTGATAAAGTGTTTCCAAGTGACATTCTGTTTTTTCAAAGAAACTAGTGACAAATTCCGGCCATAGATGGTTATATTGACTAATAAGATTATCGAGCTTTGTAATCTGATGCAGTTATCAGAGAAATTGCTTGAACTTGTTGAAGGAGCCATTAGCTGCCAAACCTGTTACTCAGCGATGTTTGACATCGATGCAGGTTTGGACTCCTGACATTGTCACACTTTGGGAGGCACTTTTGACTGTGCTGCAGTTCGGGTTACTACTGGTACATGCATATGCTCAAGACAAGCGCTGGCCCTACTTATCTCTTCCTTTGTATGTCTAAATAATCTCCCTGATACCTTTTCTTTCAACTAAGGATTCATCAGATTATATCTGTTAATCGAGTTGACCATCTCATAATGTTTCATATTGACAATGCCTTTTCTGCCTGTCCAAAGAGTAAGGGGCGAGAGGCCAGAGGACTGGGTGCCAGAAGAGGCTACTTCAAATAAGCATGCGGACAATGTTGATGATGAGCACTCCGAGATAATTCATGGTGAAAATAATGAAAGGAGTATTGTGGACATCTTTTCCATCCATTCTGGAAGAGGAACAGGTCAATCTCTGAAGTTGCTGTTGTGCAGATCTTTCCTGCACTTATTTGCTTTATTGGTAGTTATGCTGCACATGACATGATAAACAACCACATTCTTCACTTACTGTTTCTCCCTGCTTGGCTGATAAGTTCTTTTGCTAGTGGCACAGACGTATAGACAATGCTTCCATGTCCATGTGAGCGAACATGTGACATGCTGTAGCTATTGTTAATTTGATTCGTTGTGTCATGTAAATAGTTGACATCTATTTTCTGGTCGGCACCACCATATTTTTCCCTTTTAGATTTTATCCTCTGTCCAGCTGCTCTTAGTTACATTTACATTTAGCGCATGGGATCTAATAGGTGCGTGTCACATTTATACTGTGCATGTGGTAAATGACCTGGCTTGCCACAAATAATGTTTATAAGAAGTTCTTACACCAAGTAACAAATATTTGTATGCTTAGAGTAACATTATTTATTTCAGTTCTGGTAGTTCCGCATGCTTTTGGTAGGCTTCTTTATTCCACTTGTTCAGCTTCTACTCTGATTTTATGTGAACCTTTTAATTTAAGGAGGATCATTCTTTTAGGTCCAAGTTATCACCATGTACCTGGCAGTGATTTACCTGAAACCTCTGACGAACATCATGTGCTTTCACTTTGGAAGGAACAGTTTGTTGATGCACTGATGGTAAGTTATGCTATCTACATTAGTTCTTTTGAACTACCCACCTAGAAATGAAGGGCAATCATCACATTTTTCTCATCTATTTGGATGACAACATTTTAATGGAATGCTCAGGTTTGTATGTCCCTCTTTAAAGTGCGAATGGCGCCACTGATCATGTTGAGGAACTGCTTGTTTTAAAATGTCCAACTTTCAAGGAAAAAGTCATTACTTGGAGGGTTAATAATGTCACCCTTCTTTCCTATTTCTTTCTTTTTTTTTTATTCATTTCGAATTTCATATGCATGCTTCTTCATGTACATATTGGGTGTCTGTTCTTGCAACTTCCAAGATCAATCATTCATTTGATATGGCAGACACTGTTTTGAGTTGTTTTAGTTTATTGCTCCCTGATATGGTTCGCTTGATCTATACTCTGCTTTCTTATGGTTAGAACTACATCTATTTGAACTTATGAAATGGCGTAACATGGGTATCAGTTGATGGCATTCTCGTTGAAGGAAAGTAGTACGAAGGATTACAATCAAGTCACAATAGAATGAGTGAATTGAAAACAACTTTCCTCTTTTCCGCGTAGAGATAGCATCTTTAATCTTGGTTCGACTATTCAAACTCTAGTAGAGAGTCAAAATTATCCTGGAAGGAAAATTACATAAACAATCTCAATTTCTCTTATGCTACAGGTTGCATGCTCAGTGAAAATAACATAAACTATCCCAACATTTTCTTGTTCTACAGTTTGCATTAGAATGTTCACTTCACTCCCTAAGGTTTGAAAAATAAATCCTTTTTACCTGGGAGTTAAACCATTGAAAATGGACGGCGCAAAGTGTGGTCCTTTCAAAATTTCAGGGTGCAAAAAGTTGGATTTTGAAACTTGAGGGTGTTTAGTATTGATTTTGAAACTGGGGGATGCAAAGTGTAACTGGGGAAACTTGAGGACGGTTCTGTAGTTTTTCCTATTTAAAGTAAATGAAGAAGAGCCTTATTGTAATGGGCACTGGCCCAGTTCCTTTGATTTGCTGGGAATGCATATTCTCTTTTTTGTTTTAGGCATGCAAACATGACAAAAAGTGGGAGTCATTATTATTTCGTTTACATGCTAGGGCCCGAACATAAGTTCTTGGTTGTCAATCCATCTTTCAATTTTTCCTTTTGTTTTCTCTTGGCCAGGCTTGATGTCTCCATGAAAAGATGCACTAAAACTTCACAAATTTTTATGCAGTTTGTATAATTTAGTTGTAATCAGCAATGAAATTAAATGATTCAGTGTTGGAGGAACTTCATGATTTATATTAACATTGTCTGACAATGATATCCCTGTCCTTTTTCGATCTCCTGCGTTTTTATTTTTTGAGTCTCCCCAGTTTTTTAAACAGTTGGAGAGCGCTGAGACGAAGAAGTCTGACAGCATATATGTGCGGGCTTTGCGAATGTTGTGGCAGTCACTTCTTGCACCTTGGAGGCTCATGTTTGCTTTAGTTCCTCCTTGCCAAATTGCTCATGGCTGGATTGCTTTCATTTGCTCTTTAACCTTTATCAGTGGAATAGCTTATGTGGTGACCAAACTCACAGATCTAATTAGCTGCGTGACAGGTACCTAAATTTTGCTACTGTTAGTGTTACCAATCTTTGTTTCGATTTAAAAAGGGTGGCAATTTGAGGTCAGCCACAAATTGTCTAAGGTAGTCATTTACATTCTTAGTGTTTGTGCAGGGATAAATGCTTATGTCATAGCATTTACAGCACTGGCTAGTGGAACGTCATGGCCAGACTTAGTTGCTAGTAAGATTGCCGCTGAAAGGCAGACAACAGCTGATTCTGCCATTGCAAACATCACTTGCAGGTTTACTTAATTAAATAACGTTGCCTCACTCACATTCACCCATGTGCATGATTATAAATGTTGTTTTTCTAGAACCATATAGTTGTCAGTTTGACTTTTATCTGAAAGCCGTCCCTCTGCCGCCTGTGAGATTGGGATTTGGAAAATTTCCTGTAGCCAATCGCTACTGAAATATTCATGTCGTATGGTTAGCAACCAGTAATTTTGGGGTATTTGTGAGACAGTAGTGCGTGTAGAAACTGTAATTCTGCTGATTGGAAGAAACTCACCTGATCTGATTATTAAATCCACAATATCATTGCTAACAAAACATTTCCTTTAAATACAGGGGCACTTCTCTCCTTAGTCCTTCTTTTCTCTAGTTTCCACGTGAAAATTTTACTTGGAAATATGCAAACAAGTTTAGTTACACTTTCTTTGACTCTCTCTCATAGCTACTCATGAAATGAAAGATTATTCAACAAGGAGCACTGAACAATTAATATTCTTCGTCTGATGTCAGCCTTGTCTGATGTGTTAAGGCCATGTTTTGTGCCTTCTTTATTGAGCTTGCAGCACCACATCCACGTAGTTCATCTGGTTTTTAAAAAAAAATGATCCAGCACTACCACGAGTTTACTGAAATCTTTGGACTGACCATTTTCTTTTTCTTGCTGTGTTTTGTAGTAATTCCGTGAACATATATGTGGGCATAGGCATCCCATGGCTAATTGACACCGCATACAACTTCATCGTGTATCGGGAACCTTTGAGAATCCAGAATGCAGCTGGACTTAGCTTCTCATTGCTCGTGTTCTTTTCTACGTCTGTGGGGTGTATATCAGTTCTCGTGCTTCGGCGTCTCACGTTGGGTGCGGAATTGGGAGGGCCAAAGCCTTGGGCTTGGTTAACCAGTATTTACTTCATGTTGCTCTGGGTCATCTTTGTGGTGCTTTCCTCTCTCAAAGTTTCTGGCGTCATATAGGACGGATTTATTCAGGTTAGTTTCCTATATTATCATCACTCTGTTTTTTTTTTCTTTCTTTATTGTTGTTTTTGCTTCTTATACCCTCTTTTTTTTTTTGGACAACTTATACCCACTTTGGAAGGTATTTTTTGGAGCATAGACCTTGGATTTCGTTCTGGCCCTCATAACCCCTCACCATCAGGTGGTTTGCCTCGTGCCTCGGACATGGACTCTTCCATTGTTGAGGCAGATCCTCAAAAGACTTCTCCTATCGCAGGTACTCTCGGTGCTCAAGCCAGATTTCTTATATAGAGATGTACCAAAGGCATGGAGTGAGCTACATTTGATGGAGAAGAAGCATATGCTGATAGATTTATTAGAAATGTCTTTACATGACCGAGCATTAAGAGCACAGACATATCCAACTTTTTCTTCTTTTTTTTCTGAAATTTCATGTATCGAGAGAATCCAATGCTCGTTGAATACAAAGTCTTGAGTACATAATGTCATGTGCATACTTTTTAATTGCTCCTAGCCTCAAAAAAGATGTATATTGTGAGATTAATGGTATAACACTTGCACATTTAAACACGCACACTTTCTTTGTGATTTAGGTCGAGGGGAGAATGGTTCAACCCACTTTAACCTAATTAACTCGGTTTAATTCATTTTTATGTAATACAAATCTAATGACTCATATCCAACCTAGCTTATATTACTATAATACTTTTATATTTAACCCAATATAGGAACACTTGTACCAAAATTGAGATGAGAGTGTGAAGTGAACAAGTGCAAAATCAAGTGAGAGCAAGAGAGTAAAGAAAAAGTTATAGAGATAAGTTGAGTCTAAGTAAGTTATAAATCTATTTAAAACCCATATTATTTTGGATTTTACCATTGTAAACCCATTTACTGAATATAATTAATCCATATAACGACTTAGCTTATCAAATATGGATTAAAAATTAAGTTTATGATCGATTTTGACACGTCTAATTATAGAGCCACATCATGCACACAAAATTTGTAATATATACACAAGATTAAATGGACAAAGCCAAAATCGCTCAGGCCACAGATTTATCATATCATGTTTCCGAGAAACTACAAGACCCTTTTGAACTCATCGCAAAGAATCCTTAAAAAAATTCCCTTACATTACTTAACACACCATAAATCCAAGCTTCACAAACCCAGATATGCGAATAAATTACAGGCAAAACCACTATTTCATTACCTAGAAACAAAGCATTAAAGATCCAAGTGACCTCGAAAAACCCTGTCGATCTCATTGCCCATACTCTGAATCATTTAGTGGGCAAGGATAGGGTGAAAAGCAGATTCGAGTCAACAACCAGACTTAACCATGAAGCGCATTCATCCATGCAGCTGCGAGTTTGTGCACCCACAGAGTAAGAAACAAGCGACTCCAGATTGACCTGCAAAAGGATGATCCGAGGCCATCAGTAGTTGCAGACATTTCACGATCTCCAGCCAATCTATGAATGCCAATTTTAACTGGGATTGCTCGTGGGACAAATCGGGCATTCCCCATCCAACAAGCGCTGTCCAGTTAGCAAACTAAGGCATCCGGCTCATACTTGAGTTGAGAGAGCAGCGACTGGAATTCACTCACTGACTCAGCATCACTTGAGATAATATGAAGCAAAACGTCTCAGGAAAAACAAAATCAAGGCTGGAGGATAACTGGAGCAGAAGCCTGAGCTTAAAGCCAACCGAGATCTACGGTTGGTTCAGAACAGGAAGGGCGGGATGCGATCTGACTATATTCAGCACACCTTTTGCAGTCGCCTGTCAATGAAGGGAAGTAGTTATATTTCCTGTGAACATCCTAGGCCCAAAACTGTTGGGTGTTTCTCATGAAAATATTACCTCGAAGAAGGAATTGAAATTCAGCCGTAAAAGAAAACGCCTGAGAAATGGAGCCCGTTGACTTCCAGCAAGCCTACTACTACGCAATATAGTATACAAGGAGTTGGATTTCTTGTTAAATTCCTGGAACACATAAAAGAGGTGAGGTTATAATAGAGGATGAGTGCTTAAAGAGACCTGCCACAATGATATTTTTTATGCTTGTTAAAAGGTATATTGGCCAATACATGTTACACAGCTAGTCCAGAGGAAAGCATAGCAAGGCTAGAACTTTCACACGTTGCTGACGAAAAGAACGACAATAGACTGCTAGACTCAACATGCAGTATTTTCTTCATTGATGAGCTACTCCCTAATATTGTCGGCATTAAGGTTCACTCCCCTCTGCTAAGATGAGAATAAAGTTATATCAAGGCCCCGATCTATTTCTGTTGTAATACATTATGGCTTTAACAAGTAACGATTCTCGATGCATGAAACAGATCTTTGACAGAGCAGTCAAAGGTTGGAGTATTGATCATTTTGTCACTCGATTGTGAAGGTGTAAGTCAATCATCTAGATCGTGGACAAACACCGACCTAACTAATGAAAATGAACTTATAAAATACCTCTGTAATATGTTCCAGTTCGGCTGTATTTGCAAAACCCTCTTGATTCTCGACGGTCCAGCAAAACTGTAGGCAAAGTTTCATTATGCTATCCAGTATCCTTGACACTGAACCAATATCTAAGAAAGACTGAGAAATCAAGGCTGATAAGTACCTGCGTGTGATGGAACGGAGATGTAAGCCTCATGATGCAAGCATAAACAATCAGAGCAACAATGATCCACTACAAAACACGAGAACTAAGGGCTAAGGGAGTGCAATCTGTCAAGAAAGTGTGCAAAGACAAGAATGTCTGAAGCGCAACAACATGAACGTCTGAAGTGCAACATTGATGGTTAGGAACCATAATTGTCCAACTAGAAACTTGAACTAAGCGGAGAGGCAATTGTGTGGAATGAATCGAACAAAGCTAATCCAAGCTACACCGAAAAGGAATGCATCAAGGAAATATTAGCTATAAATGTCAAATGATGAGAGGATGCTCAGAGAAAATAGTTATTCCACAGGAATCCTCCCACCAAACTTCAGAAGAAAGGCAGTTGTATGAGATGAATTGCATAAAAAATTAATCCATCGTTTTTAAGAATCAGAAATGGAGCCCGCTTATATTTAATGTCAGAGAGAGAGTTTACTTCATATCAAAATGAGTTTACTCTTTTTTATGCTTTTCTTAAGTTGAACATTCATACAGATCAGCATCTAACAAGACAAGTAAAAATAAAGCTTCCCTAATCACATACTTTCCCAATAATAGAAACTGGTCATAACCCAGTAAAACATTATCCCCAGAAAAGTTCAGTACATGGAGCGTGGTAAGCTTTGGTATGTGGAACAAAAGGGGAAACAAGAAACTTCCCCTATCAAAATGTGGTAGGATAGAGGAAGATTCTTTCGATAAGACATGATCATTTGAGATTAGGTAGATAGTTTTTTTTTTTTTTGGTCGAAAGAGATTAGGTAGATAGTTCATTATGCTTAAAACATAGCCAAGACACAAAGTAGCATGTCAAAACAAATTTACTTTGTGTTTAAGAAGATTTTCTACTACAAATATAACATGAAGAATATATCATGTGAAAGAACATATAACTGGAATATGCATTTGGAACCACAGATCACTGGTGAAATAGCGTATCCTGCGGTGAAATAGTTTATTCCGGTAGCCCTCATAAGATAATTTCCGCCATCAATAAAAGATCTCAAGAATGGACACCGCCATTATATTCTTCCACGGCCATCTCTATAATTCATCCACAAAGTTGGCTCCCTAGAAAGGGGGAGTATTGTTGGATATTGAATTTCGCCACACTCGTTATGCAAGTTTATATATCAAAATGACAGGTAATTTCATTTTTCTTTTCGTGCCTTGACTTTGAAGATGCTATATTGCTATAATCACAAACCAGATGGTGCATCCTGGAGATAATATTTTGTTTGCATATGTATCGAAACAACATATAATTCAATCACAAATTTTCCATATAGTCGCTGATGTTATACATGCTACCATTATGCTATTAATACTATCATAATCCAAAAATCATTCAACTCATGTTTTGTGTATTATCTTTAAGCAATCAATAAATCATAAGCCAATAAAATTATTTTACTTACTCTTGATGGTACCCTACAATTTCAGTGAAGTCATCAGAATTTTGGATGCGTGCTTGTAAGACATTCCACTGAGATTCTATCACATCCACCTGTAGGGAGATCCATACGTTAAGAGTAGCATACTTTACGGATGAAGACAAGTAAAAAAATCTGTTGACTTCTACAGTACAGAAAGATATGGTAAAGATACACATGTTCGGATGAAACTACGGAGATTACTTTAAAGTCTATACTCCAACCTTCTGAAGCTTATACTGATTACTGAATGAAATTAATAAATAGGTCCAATCTATGCTTTAGACCTTCAATAGCCCAACTTTTACAAAACTTCCCCCATTGTTTCTTCTTCTCACTTACTTAAGCTGCCCTATCTTTTCATGATTTTCCCCCCTATTTTCTTCCATCTTTCTTTCAGTGGACACAGCACTCTGTGCAGCTTTTCTTCCAATAGAATATGGTAGGAAACTTACAAACCTGGATATAAAACTGAAGATTCCTGGTCAAGAATGCCATGTGCTCTCTAACCCGCCAGGCAGGTTTGAGGTATTGACGTCGTTTCTGAGGCATTGAGCTGTTTACACCATCATTAACATGTTTGGAAACTTCTACATGATCTTGATGCATCATAGATGCCCATGATTTATCCAACTCCATTTGCGTTCGCTTTAGCCGTAGCAAATACTGGAAGACCTTGCAGTACCTGGAAAATTCTTGATGTCAAAACACGGTCAATTGTTTAGCATGCTAATTCCTTTCCAAAAAGGTGTTACTCTTGTTCAGAGTGCCCTTCTCCCAGTAAATCAACATAAAGAACTACAGGAAAGGAATCTTACTTAGAGAGAACTTCTTGAGTAAAGAACAATTCGAGGGGCCAATCAACAGAATAATCAAGGTAAATACCATCCCATCCATCAAGGGACATCTCTGAGGACACATTTGGAGGAGCAGCATTAAGTTTTCCCTTCATTAAATCTACTTGGGAAGATTTGACTGGAATCCCAAATGAAGGCATCCTAACACATCACCAAATTTAGTTTGCCATTACCAACATGCCTTAAAAAGTAAATTTACAGATTCAGTCTCAAATGTAACCATGCAGAAAGTCAACATAAGCACTAACCGCAATTTCACTCTAGAGTAGTACTTGTCTTCCTCACTGATTGTCTTTAGCGCAGCCTGAAGGAGGAAATTGGAGACAAATAAACTGTCGTGCCTAAAAATTCTATTGCAAAATGACATTAATTCACAATATGTGAAAGACACAGCTTACCAGCTGGAAGGGGACCATAAGATCAGCTTCTGCAGTCGACTGACGTGGTGGCAAGCGCATCAGTTGCCGACTTTCCTCAAGAAAACACTGGAAAAAAGTTATCAGCCACTTAATCAAACAACACAATGGCCAAAGGACTCCGTGCAGTGTAAGAAAAGTATGACTGCAAGTTTAACTTGACTACAAATGACTCCACAGAACAAACATATAGATTCAGTTCAACATCAGAGAAAATATTCACAAATATGTAAGTTACCCCTATTCCATACCTGGAAGAAATCTCCCTTTGCTAAAAGAAAATAGTCTTTTAAAGCCTTAAGATGGCCGTTCAAGTCAGCACGAACGACCACGAGCTGAAGGAAAAGAAGAATGAGTTATGAAATTTGAAAAAATACAGAGTAAAGATATAAGCATCCATCACCTGCCAAAGATGACTGGCAGCAATTGCTCGAATGGAGTCAACGGCACATTCAAATGATCTCTTGTGAAACTCAGATGACTCCTATAAACATCAATCCAAGTAAAAGTAAATGTAGGGGAAGCTTAGATACTACAGTTGTACTTAAACAATAAGAGAACATGGAGTCCAATGCTGTTCTTGAGTCTTGGCAACAAAGAATATGGGCAGTACAGACCTTTAGGTCTCTAAGCAATGTTTCAATCTTATCAGCTTCAGACTGAGGAAATAATTCCTCTGCACTGAGCTTTGAGTCCACAAGGGGCTCCTTCAGAAAGGGAAATCGTCCAACAAACCCTTGAATTTTTTGAGGGCCTCTCTGCATTTGTTGATGACTTGCAGCATCGTGAAACCTAAAGGATGTACTCGGATTACGGAGAACCCTGATTGCTTTACCAGCAAAGAACACTGATTCTGCGACACGCATATGGATATACTCAGGAAGCATATCCTACAAAATAACATAAAAGAAATTAAAGGAAACAGAGCCAGAAAGTTCCAAAAGTTGGAATCACAAAACTTATGTCACATTACAGCAAAAGTAAGAGAATCGCAAGACGACTTCAAAGACTCTGAGGAAAGAAAATGCAAGCAAGCATAAATGAAAGAAACAAGTCTCCAGAATAGTAAACAATATTGATGATACTAGAAATTAACAGGAAAAAAAAATCCAATCATGATGCTATATATGAAAAATTGCGCTTCTCATATGTCAAACTTCAAAGCAACAACAATCTGCCAAAAAGCAATCCAAGTTTGTAAGCCTCGCTTCAGTAAAGAAAGCCATGTTAATTTCTGTTCTTTTTTCCCTTTTTGAATATGAGATTCACTGATGAGCACCAAGGGGTAGGAATATTCAAGAAAATCAAAAACTCTACATTGAGCAGAATGAGGAATAAAAACCACCACAACCAATACAAACATCTAAAATATCATTATGCTATACCAAACAAATATGAAATCCCAGGTGCCAATCCGTCAAAGAAGTATCGTCAGTTGACAAACGAGACAATCTTCTGGACAGATCTGCATGGCTTGAGCCATGATCTACATCCCTCTCTTCCTGCCTGTGATTCAACATAAAATAAATAAATAAATTAGAATTCCATGAAAGACAAGCTCCACATCATAATGGATATCTGAGCACAGTTATGTCATACTTCCACAAGTTACGTTTAAGTTGTCAACATCGTCTTCCCCAACAGAGTACCCTCAGAAACTTGGTTAAATTGTGATGACAATACGAAACCTCACAATTCAGTTTAGATAGGTCAGTTAGGCAAAACGACACGGTAGCAATATAAAGAAAAATCCACTTTAACCATCGGCCATCTGAGCCAGTATTGTTTTCCATTAACTTTAACATTAACAATGGCGGCCGCCTAAAAAAGTTCATTTCCAAGCAACTTGGTTAATAGTCAGTACATGTATGTACCTTCTGATAAAAAATTCTCCATACTGGTCTTGAAGGATGCCATAGACCATCCAAGATGCAAGTTGGTTGTACATCACTTGGTGCCCGTGCCACAGAAGCCTGTAACAAAAGGCGCCCATTAGCTTCAGTTTCTTTTTAGGCCACCATTAGCTTTAGTTCATTAACAGCGGACGAGGCCATGCGACTAGATGGTGAGATTGCTACATTGCAAATATAGTATGTCATATAACAAGCACCTAACCATTATCAGCATTTCCAAGGAATATCTAAATTAAATTTTACAAGCCTTGAACCAAATCCACTATCAAATACTTTTATCCAAATAATTCCCCAAGAATGGAAAGAACACATCATTCTTCAAAAAATCTACAGCAATATTGCAAGGCCATCCACTAAGCTGTATATAAATTCAACCAAGAAACATATCAAGTAGAAATCATGCATCACATAGTCATCAGAAAACGTACCTCTGAATGCATGTCTGCAGTTCAGGTACCCCACAGTGGCATCGCTTATGTAAAAGGTTTAGAAGTTGTCCTCCACGAATATCATTCCGCTCAATCTCAAGTATGAGCTCATATAGGGGTGGCAAGAGAACGTAAAACTGGGAAGAGAAACCATTATACAGAAAACGTTTAAGAGTTTTCTTGTTGATTTAAGCATCACACAAACTAATATCACGGACCCAAAGCTCAGCAAGCAATATAACCTTGTTGAGGCCTTGAGTGACAGTGGCCAAGATGGGCAAAGATTCCGACAATAACTTCTGCTCAATGTGCAGAACAGCAGACCTGTAGACTGACAGTATCTCAACAATGCCATTAGCAATGGCCCTACGGTAAACGCTCGGTTTTTCTTCTTTTTTCTTTGACAACTCAGAAATTCTCTCCAAGGGAGACAAGTTTGGAGACCTTATCCAGCTTAAATTTCGAGATTTCGTGGCAAACCTATCCAACTCTCGATAATAGAACCCTAGTGTGATGAGCCTCTCGATGAGATCCCTGCAACATCACAATTTTTGCCGCCAAGACAGACATAACAGTTCTTAGCGAGGACTGATGAAGATCAAAGCTCCATTAAGTAAATCAACACAGACACACATGACGTAAATCAAGTACATAAGCAGCATTTCAGAATCACACAAATTCTCCTTCCGTCTACATCACCGTAACCCTCCCTTCTCAGCTCGGGACATAATCTAAAATCTCCACTCGCGACCACATTCCTTACCCCTATAGCCATTGAACAACGACATTTTCATGCGCGGGCACACTAAACCGTAGCATTTCCTAAATTATCCATGCGAGACATCAGCAGGAACTTGCATCTTATTACCGCGAAATCAACACGCGATCGCATAGAAACCGAGACAAGAAACCTAAAAGGCGGAGCACAACAGACATCGCGAGGTTCGTGTTCAGAAATCACATGCCCTAACACAGTCCCGCTCCTCCAAAGCAAAAAAAAACGGACAGCAGAGCCAAAGTACCTCTCGCTAGGCTCGATGAAGGAGACATCGGGCGCGAGCTTGAAGGCGCGCTCGTCGGAAATGGGAGCATCTGGAGAGAGAGGGAGCCCAAGAGACCGCCGGTGCTCTCGCTCGTCGACGATGAGATCTCCGGTGTAGCCGAGGAGCGCGAGCAGGAGCTCGTGCAACATCGTTCACTCGCGCCTCTCTTCTTCAGCGGCGATCGGCGCGAGACCGCGAGGGTTGAAGGAGGGAAGCGATGGCCTGATGAGTGGTGCTTGATGAGAGAGAATTGCGGAAGCTCATGGCGTCGAAGCTCCTTCTCACGGTCCGGAATCAAGAGAGAGTGTAGAGAGAGAGAGAGAGAGAGAGAGAGAGGGAGGGAGAGGGAGAGACAGAAGAAGAAGAAGAAGACGTAGGCCGGTTTTTTGAACACATTGAAGCCCAACCGAAGAGTAGAGCGAGTGGGAAAAAATTGCCCGCTCGCCTGATTTTTTAGATGATTGACTGTGAAAAAGATCGTCTGAACTAAGAAAACCGCGTAAAGAAAATGAAAGGAATTCAAAAACGATCTCCACTTTTAATTTCGATATCAACTTGTGTCCCGAATTCCGATATCAATTTGTATCCTGAATTTTTTGAAAATCTACAATTTTCATCTCAAAACAAAATCTTCAAATTTAACAACACCAATCTATTTTCAAACTTATCCATACACTAAACCATTCATGCTTTTTCCCCTTTCTTTCTCGCTCTCTCTCTCTCTCGGGCTCCCACCGCCAATCCCGACCAAAGTATTGCCGCCACCGATCCCAATCAAGCCCATTGTGTGTGTCTCTCTCTCGCTATGTTATATGCATCTCTCTCTTCTTGACTATGGCCAGCATCAACTTTTGATCGAGCTCCGTTGGTGTCGAGTCAATCAGTTGAACTCGACAGGCTGGAGTTAAGCTCGACACTGGGGGAGCTCAACTTAGTTATGGGTAAACTTGATTGATCTAATCCGAGTTCAACAGCAGCAGAGCTCCACATATCTATATCGATGGGATAGAATGTTAAATGCAAGTTGGGATGTTAATAGTAGAGTATGCGAGATTGAAATGTGACGATATCAGAACATTTCCCTTAAAAATAATTGAAAGGAAAAAGTTATTGCCAAGCTAGTCAAGGACTAACTAGCGGTTGGACGGCGAAGAGATGATCGCCGTACCTTCGCCAGAGTATAGAGGACCACGACCACCAGAAGACGGTCATAGATAGAGAGAAAGCGAAGAAGGGAGAACTACAGATCATGAGGAGAGAGTGGAGAGGGCTCGCCGAGAGCAGCAACCACCATCGCGATAGCCTCCCTCTGCCGACCCCAGCAATATGCACCTTTCCTTTTTCTATTGCCGAATTTATTCTTTGCTTAGTCTAATTAAAATTGGCTAAAAAATGAATTTCATCCACACCTCGCAATCTCTACTCAAGAGGATAGTGGATTTAATGGGGAACACTTTCAGAAGATGCCAGCTAACGAAATAGAAGTGCAGAATTTAAAAGATGCTCGCTGCTATGCCCATGTAAGAAATCATAAGATACAGAACAAACAAGGATGCCCGGTGGCTATAAAAAAATGTCGCTATCGCTTCACAGCGGAAAACTAAAACTTAGCTTTCCCTCGGGAAAGGCTTCGTTGAGCCTCTCCTGCTCTCAAAACTGGAATTACATCAAGAATGGGTGAATAAATAATCATCAAAATCATAAAGGAGGAAACTAAACAGCATTTCCTATCAATTTTTTGCATTAGCTCTGTTCTTGTTATTGCTCTTGCCAACTTTTTTCCTCTTGCTTGAATGCTTCTGTTCATTCCCATACTCTGCCTTTTCATGAGGATTCACCTCCTCAAACTTGATGGGCTTTATGATTGTCCCTGATTTCTTCACCACCTGCACAAGCAGTCAACAACTGACCGTTTGAGAGGGAAAGAAAAAAGCACGTTCCCATTACATGCGTGCGTTCACAGTGGGAAATAAGGAGAAACCAGTCCATTCCACTAGATGAGCACGTCAACCTTTTTGTGACACTACGTATTAAATTTGGTCCTCTTTTCACTCGGTTTAAAATCGACTGCTCACTTATAGAGAGGAAAAGCTCTCTGAAGAAAATAAACTGTATGGGAGGTGTAGCTGGACACATACCTCAGGGCGATTAAGAGCTCCAATTGTTGTTGCTGGGTTAAATTCAGGGCCGATGGGCATGCGAATACTCTGTTCAAAAACATCCTTAGAGGTGAAAGGAAAAGGCAATGATTTTGTGTGTAGCTTCTCAGCCTGCCAAACAAGCAAATAACACATCCGCTTACATGAGTCTGACACGAAGCACCCCTGAATTTCAAAACCAGATAATAACACTATATACATCCATTAGATTCTATGCCTCTGACATGAAGCCACATATTCTGCTGCTGCCCGCTGGTTATAATAGCAAACAAGAAAATGATCTGGAAGTAAACAAATGAGTATGAGGCAAACACTAAAGAAACTAACCTTTTTATCTACTTTTTCAGATATAATAACGTTCTTGAGATGTGCATCCTTTCTCTTTTTAAGGGCATCTTCCCTCTTCTTCTTGGCATTTTCATGTTCTCTCAACATCCAAGAAGGCAACCCTTTCTTTTGCTGGATATGGGTCCACTGGCCCCAACCTGGAAGTAAAATGGGTTTCTCGGGTTCAGGATTTTCCTCGTTCAGAATCTCCATTTTGTCTTTCTCAAAATCTTCTTCCACATCATCCCCAGCAAAAGCACGGTGAATAAGCTCCGCTTGTGAAGGAAGTTCATACGATTGTGTTGGGCCAGAAGATAATATTCCATCTACCATCTGTCCTTCACTCTCAGTATCACTATCCCCACTCGCTTCCTGTACAGAGAGTTACATAAGCTCATTCATTAGTCTTGAGAGAGAGAGAGAGAGTAGGTAGAGAGGGGGTGAGGGCCCTTCCACAAACCTCCAAATCTTTCTTCTGTGAAGCAGGTTCCAATAAATCTTGCTTCTTTTCCATAACAGAGTCTACTTTATTGCCGCCTTTCATCTGCACATATCACGCCAAAAGGGTGAGCATGTAATTTGGTCCACTCCAAAGAATAGCTCAATGAAATTTTTTCAACTGCTAGATAACCTTTCTCCATCCATCTGATGCAAATATAGCAACTTCGTATGTTGTCTTGGCACCAGGGTTCTTTACAATATCATCAAAGCTCTGAAAAGATGAATTTGTGGAGCAAATCAGATGTACAGAAAAGAAGAGCACCTTTAAGCAGAAAAAAGAAGTTCAAATCCACCTTGAAGACAGAATGATCATGTGTATCGGAGTCAGGGTGAAGCACAGTAGAACCATTTTGAACTTCATTCTGCATGTCATTCCCAGGGTGGCTCCCACCGTCGATATTTTCTCTGGACTCCATGTCGTCTTCGCTATCACCATCATCATAAGTTCTTTCTGATTTGCTAACCTTGTTTGCTCCGGGGGCCTGCTGCTTAACTGCACCGAATACCATTCTACCTTTCCCAGAATTTGCTTTAGTATCTTCTACTCCCTGTGAATCCTCCATCTGCTTTGATGATAATTCATACTCTTGAAGAGCAAGTCTAGCTTCTTCTACGGCTGCATCTCTTTTTTTCTTCAGTCCGCGTGCCTAATCAATGAAGATGATTCAAGAGCATCAGACTACTCTCAAGAACATACATCCAAAGAGCCTCACTCTTGGGTATTTGGGGAACAGCTATTTCCACATTGAAACCATGAAACCATAATGTAAAGGGGCATCAGACTCCTCTCAGCATCTTGTATTAGCATGGAAAGCTAATAACAATTGCACGCTTCAAGAGACATTAAGAAAAATAACCTATTTATTAGATTTCTCTTCTCTGCATGCAACTGAAAAGGTTCACACTTCTTTCTTCAAATAGAAAAAAGATTGAATTAAAGATAGTACCATAAAAGGTAAAGAAAGGACTCCAGTGTTGGGAATTTCGTCATCTTCCTCAAATACTTTGAGTGTCTTCTCCTTTGCTTTGGCCAACAAATTGGAGTCTTTATCTTGTTCTGAGCCCGCAGAATTTTCATCATCATCATCCTCATCACTACTCTCCTCACTACTGCTACTGTCCTTCATGGAGTTCATTTTCCTGGTCAACAAGGCATGTTGGTGAAGCTGTTCTGCAATTGCTGCACGAGTACCGTCATCTTGGGTAGTCAAACCACGCTGCAAAATGCGCTTTGCCCACTTTGAGCTGTTTTTGTGCTTTAAAGTCATACGTTCCTGTACCAAATTAGCAGATGTCGCAGCTCACATGAGTCAGATAGTTCTGTAGTTTACTTGGAAGAATCGCTTTCTGCATGTCTTGTGATTAAATTACCTCTGCCCGTTTGAACTCTTGCTTCATTGCCTGCTCTTTAACAGCTTCTGGATCCATTTCAATTTGTGAAGAAGTAGCTTTCAGTCTATCCTTCTTCATTAATCGATGATAAGTTTTCGATTTAATTTTCTTTATATGCTTTTGCTTTATCTCATGGCGAAAAAGAAGGCTGCGCATTTTAGCGATACGATCCCTTCGTTCCTTTTCATCTTCAATTGATGTCTGGAAAACAATATTTTGGGAGAGAGAATTTCAATTCAATGCAATGTTTACCAAACGAATAAATCACTACTTGAAAGCAACTAATAAAGTCAATCTAAGAAGTAAAAGATCGAAAGCATAGAGAGTTTGTCATATCCTGCAACTGCATACCTACAAGCATGACCATTGGTATATGAAAGCACATACATAAACCAAATCACAGACATCCTACTGACTGGAAAATTACATCCAAAAATAAGTCTGCTATAGAAGCAATCTATTCAGCTCTAGGTGAGGGGAACGCTACCACCACAACATTTTAACAACCGAATTGTTTACTAATGAACAGTGCATACAGAAACTTTCCACAACTTATCACCCCTTTCTCCTGAATCTAATGATGGTTTCTTCAGGAGCTTAGTTTGGGAGAAAACTAGTATTTACCAATAACTTCTACGTATATTAAAAATTAGGATTAGCTACCCAAGAAGCCTCCTTCAGAAGACTACATAATGATCCTTGATGGCATCAACTTGCTAAACAAACAGCCATTCCGGAAGAAAACACACAAGTCCAAGACTTGTAAATACAGTGGAAAATTATGTATCATCGGAAGGACTGCAGGAATCAAACTGCAGGAGAAAAGTAATTAAAAATCAATATTACAACAAAATAGGAAACCTTAATAAAAACAATACCTTGTTTAATTCAAGAAGCCTGGCACCATCTTTTTCATGTGCTTCTTTAACCTTGTCGTCATGAACTAATGAAGCGATTTTTTTCTCAAACTCAGTTCTTGGTTCAAATTCAGAAGCTATTGCCCCGACAGTTGAAAACCCCAAGTCTACGTCCTGATCAAAATATACAGTGGGTGCCTCCCTGTTCCTCTTTACCAAAGGTTCCCACTTTGTTATGTCTTTCTTTGACTGTTCGTATGCAGCCTTCCTCTCTAACTTCTCTCTATATGGCTTGGGAAGTGGAGCTTGAATAGACATAGGTTTTTTTTCCATCTGAGATGTCCTCTTTCTAAGCTTGCTATAACCAGCTTTTCCATGAAGAGGGTCAAGAAGATCTTGAATGGTAATGCGGCCATCACCATCCCCCACATCATGGCTAGGATTGAACTCGGACTCTGGATATGCCTCTGACACAACAAGATCACCCTTTTTCCTCTTCTTGCCTGAGAAATAACATTCACTGCACATCAACTCCATTGTCGCTAAACTTTTAAGTAATGAAGATCCAACACTGAAGAGTATACAATATACAAGCATATTGACTAAGCCATGAAAATGCCATAATTGTAACCATCTAATCACGCGGCCCTGGACGTTTAAATTTTCAGTCATGGGAGATCCACTTCACTGCCAATAAGCAAGAGGAAGAGAGAAAGTCATTACCCTGAAATGTCTCACTTGGCATTCCAGTGATCTCCTGCAACATTCTGATGTGCCTTCCTTCATCTTCATCTTCATCTTCATCTTCGGCATTGGACGGATCTGCCCCATCACTGCGGCCAACATCCTCGTCATCATCCGATGAAATATTCTCGTCCTGCAGGAGGAAAAAGTTTGAAGAGAGAAATCCTACTTTAGCGATGACCAAAACACCTGACGGAACAGTTTCCACATCAGCTCTCAAATAAATCGCGTTCTAGAGCAAACCAAAACCTCAGGTAAACCCTAAACTCCTCAAAGGTCCAAGCATTGCCAGCTAAATTCGCTTCTAAACCAACAAAAAGCAAAAGGAACGATCAATTTATTTCCAAACTAACAGAACTCCCAACAGTTCATATCACGGAGAACAAGTTGACCCCAGCACCAACAAAGCTAAGCAGGAACTGCATCAACTCAAGGATGGCCAATTCGCTTCCTTCCTAAGAAAACCGAGAGCGAACAAATTTCAATCACCTCGAACTCGTCAGGCAACTCGTACTCCAAATTGTCCACCGGATCGAACCTGCGGTTCCTCCCGGACTCTTCCTGGGGCGCCTCCTCCTCGTACTCGTACAAGTCGCGGCCGCTGCCCAACTCCGCCTCGTCGGAATCGATCTCCTCGCCCTCGCTGTCCGACGGACGGCTAGGGTTCAGCCGCTCGAGCTCCTTCCTCAGTGCGTTCGGCAAGCGAGGTCCGGTCCTCTTCCTATTGCCCATGTGCTGCTTCTTCTTGTGGTTCTTGTCCTTAGTTAGGGTTTTGGACATGGATTGCTGCTTGCGCTTCTTGCTCGGTCTCTCCGAGCCGCGGCTCTTCATCTTCTTCTCCACCATGATGGAGAAGCTTCGAAGCGGAGCAGGGCGGCTCTGCTCTGTGCGGGTGATTTGGCGGCGGATTGGCCTCCCTCTCGCTTACAGAATACAGATTCCTGGACCGGTGGGTCGGTTTAATTATGCTTCGGACCGACTCCTTGAGCCGTGCGAGTTGAACCGGTCGAGCCTGAATTGCTCGGGCCGGGCCTCCACAGAGAGGACCTCCCGTTTAGGGAACCTATAGCAATTCGCAATTAATAAAAGGGTGCTACAAAAAATGATTCGACTTTCAATGGGCTAATTATAAGTTAGTTAATCATTGAAAACTGTTAAATTATTTTAATCATCTCTTTTCAATTTTAAAAAATCGATAAATGCCAATTGCGCTACTACCAATTAGCACCTAAAATACTCGCTAACAGGATTGTGGTTTTTTCTCACTGAGTTTCTTTCTAGCAAAAAGTTTAGGTAATGCATATCCCCGTTTTGCGAATTAGTCACGGAGCGCAGTCAACATCATGCTACATCACATATGTTCATCTTCGCACGCAGTTGGAACCCTCACTCGGCCGCAAACCGCAATCCTCAAATTTAATCCGTTGTCCACATTTTTCCGTCCTAGGCAGCTGCGCGAAATTTCTAAATCCCGACAGCAAGGGGAAATCGAGAAAGGGCAACTGTGGCGCATCTCAATGATCTACTTGCCTTGTAGAAGCGCCCAAAATCACGAGCCTTCCACAATTTTTCTCGTCCCCGGTGAAGTTGTGCAATCAGCCCAGACCCTGAATACATGGACCGTTTCATGTGTCTAAACGCTCGTAGGGCTCTTAAATTTAGGAACATGAAGCACAAAAAAAGGCTTTGGCAGACGAAGGTGACCTGCCTATGATCTTTTCTGGTGCACAAAATGCCTTCTTGATCTTCCACAAAGGCAGAGCAAGGTAGCATGGCAACTTGATATAAGTAGCAAATGCAATCTAGATAAATTAGAGCAGGTCCATTGTATAAGAGTTCCTAGACGGTTGATAGCTCAAAACCATTGATCCGAATAACTTGAATCAGTTCCCTCAAAATGATCTTGCACGAATGAAAAGAACATCAGAAAGAGAAAAAATCTACAGTAATACAAGAATGCTAGACATCCTATCAGACAGTATTTCACAAACCCTAAAGATAGATTAGCCGAACTACATTAAGGGTTCTTCTTACAAGATGCATTATCGCAGAAAGAAGCAGTGAGAAGTCGGCCCTCTATTTCTTTGCATAAGTGATCAACATTGGGTTTTGCGAGGTTAACTTGAAACCTTGAAGCGCCTGCATTGCGACCGTTGATTGCATCTCGTCACTGTACTCAACGAATGCGATCCCTGGCTTCGTTTCCACCATCCTTACTTCCTTAAAACCAGGGTATTGAAGAAAGAGCATTTGCAACATCATCGGAGTCGTCTCATGAGGAAGATTCTGAACAAAAAGTATGTTATTTGGCGGAGCTGGAGCTTCTGGAACTTTTGCACCTCCTGGATACGGTACTTGTGATAGCTGCATCATTCAAGAGATAGAATTGTCGGTTAGGAAATGGATGATAAGCAACTGAATGGGAGGTTACTGTATTTAGCCTTCAAGACAAGTTCCATTAATTAAAATTGATCACTAAATGAAAATCCAAACAGCTGAAATATTAACAAATCTAATTAAAGTTGACTTTTAGCTCATTTCAAAATAATTAAGGAAGTGGGACTTTGCTTCCAAAGGTTCAGCATTTTACCAATAAAAAGAAAATAAAAAATTGGTATTGTCCTGCCACTACTCAGCAGGTTTATAATGACTGGCCATTTAGTTGTTCATGCACGGTAAAGAAAATAGCTTTAAGAAAGCATTTTGAGCCAAAGTAATGTGCCGAACAGGGCTCAAATACTCTTCAGTCATCCCAGAGAAGTATTACAGCCATAAACAAAGCATAATCCAAAAATTAGCATAAAGACTACAAGTAGAACCATGAGCTCAATCAGATAGTACAGAACATGAAGGGGAAGGATGTCACACCCACTGAGTGGAAGATGCATGCGATAATTTCTAAACTAGATTTTCATTTCATGTCTGTAATTGAGAAATTTATAAAGGAAAACATGTACACAGAGCTTGAGAAATTAACGACAGTGCGACCATTAGAGTTTCCTATAATAGAGGGTTAAGCAGAAGCAAAAGGTTTTCACTGATTTTCCAAAAAGTTAAATTGGATATGCACTTATGGTGATCAACTAGAACAAAATCAACTAAAAGAGGGCCAACATCATCTCAGCTGGCTAGAGGTTAGACAAGCAGCAGAATTCCCAACTTCCTCCTATAGCTCATCCTGTTCTGGTTTTAAAATTTATGTACAATGAACAGGGAAAAAAGCTGGGCACTTCACAGTGTTAATCATCTTACTCAAATAAATTTCACAGAAAAAGCAGCATAAGATCCTCATGAAATAGAAAAAATGCTTACAGGAGGCATAGCACCATAAGCACCAGGATAAGCAGGATTCACACCAACTCCAGCTTGATTAGCATCATGTTGATCCTTTCGCTTTTTACCTGTATCAAAACCGAAGTTTCAGGTCACAAGAAAGAAATCAAATTACAAACATAAATTTTAGCATGCACCATACAGGTAGCAACAAAAAGGCACGGTAAGCTGGACTCCGAAATCTTACTTGCCAAAGGCTACCTTCAAATAATCACATCATGCATGCATGAAAAAGTTGCATACCTTTCTCCTCGTGTCTCTTTCGTTTTTCACGAGGAACAAAAGTACCATCAGCCTTTGCAATTATGTCTGACTTCGTCTTTGCATATTGTATTCTCTGTTCAATTAAAATATATCTATCACTGTAGACTTAAACAAGCACATAGAAGTCCCAAATATAAAGACAACTTCAATATCAAACAGGCAACTAATCTCGATGAACTCAAAACTGAAAGTACAGGACCGGAACAGAATGATAGGAAACCAGAAAACCAAACAGTGACCACTGTCAGTGGTTTTCCACAAGAGCAACATGATTAGCATCATAATGATTGCCAGTAATGTCCAAAAGGGGGGAAGAAATAAAAATATTTGCACAAAGAAACCGGATAGTATATAAAAAGGGATAAGTATATAGCTCATTAATAACAACAATCACTGAAAAGAATGATCTTTAGACTTAGGGCCTATTTGTTTATGTTTTTTTTAAAAGTAGGTAGCAACTTTTTATTTTCAAGCAAAAACGTAAATACTATACAAATTTTAAAGAATTATAAATAATTATAAATAAATGAATGTGTCAGCATTTGTATATTGCAAAAGTTTCAAGCTTTGAGCCAAGATAAAGTCAAACTGTGTCCGCCGCAAGATTTAGATTAAGCAAATGGTAAAAAATATAAGCCTATCTAACCACGCCCTTAAATAACTAGATGGCTCTCTAAAATACTGAAGATACATGTAAAATCTCTCTGGCTGAAAATATAGGCACTAGCCAAATTGAAGGGTCAAAGCTATCAGCTGTTGTATCTGATCAAGAAATGAAGTTTGCTTTTTTCCTCTCCCCTGTTGTGCTTAATTATAGTATGAAGCTACAGTTGCACTATCGCAGAAAAGTATAAGAGAGAAGATGGCATAGTACTAGTCATCAATCATATTTCAGCATTCTTGAAATTCAATAAGGTTCACAGGCCATAAGAACAGCACCATATGAAAGTTACGGCGGCAAATTAGAGTTCTGCAATGGCAGCTAGTAATAACTTCTGCACATAAAGCCAACTTTTTCTTCTTGTTTATATTTTCTATAAGATAAGTAAAACGGAATCCACCGATAAAATACTTGGATGTCCTTGTAAACGACGAAGCATAGACAGCAAGTTGCTACTATTGCAGCAACTGCAACAAAGGGGATAAACAGCAAAACTGACTGTTGAAAATTACACCAAATTTCAAAGGAAAACCAGCATTTAGGATTTGCAACTGTCATCTGATCCATCCATGGGGCAAGACAGTTCAGAGAATTGCAACTAAATAATCGCAATTACGCCCTACGTGTCTATTTATCCAATATCATGTCAGATAGCCCTCGTGTTGTAGTTTAGTTGCCTGTTTCATGCATGCAAGCAGCAAAACAATAAGCTCCCATGAGTGTTTATGACTATCACCAACAGCAACTGCCTCTGCCGCTGAACATGTTCCAGTGTGTAACTTCTTTGTCAGGGAAAAAGGGAATTAGACTCGTCCAGAGTTACTTAGTGGGATTTCTAGACAGAAACATGGAGTTCCTTTGGATGACAAAACACGAGTAGGATATCAAACCCAAGAGACGATGCCGATCCCACTACTTTCTCAGCATTGACAAATCCATCGTCTTGGCAACAACGACCCGGATTCAAATATGCCCGAGGAGATTCTGATTCTATCAAGCAAAGATCAAAGCAATTGTATGATATGATTCCCCCGCAAATCAAAACAAATTTGCTACTCCTCATAGTGGCAAGCACATATATATAAAACAGCGATAAGGACAGACCTCCGTGAAGAGTCTCTCCTCAAAAGCAAAGGGCAAAGGCTTACCATGGGCTTATCATAAAAGGGGAAGTCCTGCATTTGCCTTAGGGCACTGGTGGCGGATTGGACTTCCTTGAAGATAACCCAAGCTTGACCCTTGTGCTTCAGGGTCTTGAACGCCAGAACCTCCAATATCTCCCCGAATTGCGAGAACACCGCCCTCAGCGACTTCTTCAGCTCTGCAAAAAGAACCCACGGAAGAGACAAAAATCGCTGAATTCAACACAGCGGGATGCCGAATAAACAAGGGGCGCGAGCTAGCCCCTCCCAAGGCTTGTGTTCGCCCGCACGTACCGTCGATCTTGATTTTCTCGTTGAGGTTGTTGATGTAAATGGTCATGTTGGGAGAGACTTCGCTGTTGCTGTTGGCCTCCGCCATCGTGCTCTTCGCTCGCTGGTTCCGGTTCCGAACTCTGGCGGAGAGGGATGTCGGAGGCGAACCTGTGTTGGATTTTCGAGCTCGGACCGAGGAGAGGAGAGAGAGATCAGTCACAGCAGCGCGAAGCCATACTGACCCGAGCTTCAGAATTGTCGAGGGTTTATGGTTCTTGCCTGGTGGTGGTGGTGGTGGTGCTGAGGTGAGATGTCGACGAGACGAGACGAGACGCAGAGGTTTCGATTTGGGCCGTATATATGGGCCTACGAACCACCCCCGCCAGTCCTCGTCCAATCGGCCTTCGCTAATTTAGAACCCCATTCATTGCCCAAATGAGAAGCCCGTCCAATCAAAAGACCGTCTTTGATAAATTAATGGTATTTTCTTGTCCGGGTGGTCCCACCCCAGACCTTTAGATTACGTTTGATCATTAGGATTTTTTTTTTCCGAATATGATACCGAAGGGATTTGTAATATGATGCTCGGTGATCGGTAAATGTCCGGATATAATATGAATAATGAGAGGACTCTCTCGAAGAAATCTGTCGCTTTTAACCATCGTCAACAACACTCTCTTTTTCATGCTGCACACTGACGGCATCACCCGAATCAGGGGGCCTCACGAGTTCCTCTACAATTCTCCAAGGAATTCAATATGCATAAGTGAGACGAAAAAACGAAAAAGAAAATCGAAAAAGGGATCATCCATGGGAAGGTGGCTCGGTTTTTCTCCCTCAATCTACCATGGTCATATGTCCTGCAACTTCAAATTCCACTTAGCCTTATCTTCTCGTCATCATTGCAACGCCATCAGATTCCCTTTCACCCACTTTTCTTGCTGATCTTTATCGACAATGCCAAGGTTTGTCAACTCAACACCAGCCAGCCCATGAGGTCACGCGCCCCTCCATCCTCATCTACCTTCATCTTCTTATACCGTCATTCATCAATCTCTCTCTCACCGGACCAACACCCAACAAACATGGCCATGAATCATAACCTCGCGTTGCCCAGTTTGCCATAAGCTCGGACCGGGAATGGTCATTCGCCAATCACCCAAATCAAAGGATCTCATGCCCGCTCGCAGCTATTAGTCCCCCATTGGCCGGGCCCCAATTTCAAAGGATACAACGCGAGCTTGGGATCACATCCTTCAACGTTAGCCATGACAATAGAGGCCACAACCGCCGTCAAGGTCAAGGGCCAGCCTCAGGTGACCCTAAATCTAGTCCCCTGAGGCCGGTAACCTTTGATTTGAGGTTGTGCACTGGTTTTCGATAGTCTTCGAGGTGAAAACTTGTGCATGATTTTCTCTCTATTGAATTCTTTTGTTGAGGTTGATGTCTTGTATTCTATTATCCAAAAAAAAAAGATTATGAGGCGGTTCCGAAAGGCCCCCTGACGACTGGACAGCACGGGGAGTCTCGCTCCCCGGTGAGCGAGCGAGGGTCTGGGGGGCCACCCCGGCGGGGGTCGCGGGGGCAGCGCCCCCGAGCCGCCAGAGGCTTTTTTTATGTTCAGTCATAGAATGATTTATATGGAAAAGCTAAATATTTTAGGCTATGTGGGCAATTTTGTAATTTATGCCATATAGGGTTTCGCTATATACGTTTAGAGCGAAACAGGTCTCTGTAAAAAGAAAGAGAGGGAGGGAGTGAGAGAGAGCGGCTGTACACTTTTCTACGTTATTAGTGAAACAGATCTCATCTCCCCGTGGACGTAGGTAGGTGGAACATCTTCCCTGCTAAACCTCGTAAATTCTCGTGTTGTGCGAATTTCCATTACTTTCTTGCATTGTTGATAGGATCGAATTTAGAAATTCGACATTCTTATCTTATTTGGGTATATTCCACTCTTTATATTAGATTTTTTTTATCTAGATATATATGATTTGTGTGTTTCCCCAAACACCGAATATAATATATATTATTCTGTCCAGATTTATATCCAATCTATCAAGCAAGACTAGGTTACGCTTGGTGATCTGAATTCATATTATGATACAATAGGATAAGAAGAGATTAAAAATCCCTTGTTGCTTCGGCCTCCACCCGCCGCATCCAATACTTCCCGTGGTGCCCTGAGTTTGATGTCCTATCCATTACCCTCTCAATTGACTTTCTCATGGTCGCTATTGTCTATGGAAACCTCGCGTGGGTCCCTTGTCCATGTCATTGGTCAAATTTTAATAAATGTCAGAATGGAGGTGCTATAAGGCTAGAAATAACGGTAACTTAAGCAAACATTTTTCCTTCTGTACCTCCTCCGCATCCTAAAGAACAAATTCAGTATTTAGAACATACACCAGTTCCTTTGTTCGCCGAGCCAATTGGTTCAGTTCGTCATGGATCTTTGGTGCCTTTGGGTGTGAAATGTCACCCACATTGAGCTTATGAGCTATATTTTTCACTTGGAATCTTGCTACAACCAATTTCTTTCGTAGAGAAATTTTGTACTTATAGAAAAGTTCGGCTCTTTTTGAGTTAAACGCTTGGTGGCTTTTGATTTAAATGCTTGATCTTATGATTTTTGAAGTTTTAAAATCATTTTCGATTGTGTTCATTGTAACTCTATCGGTACTCACAAAGTTTAGATCACCAGATCATGTCAGAGTTTTGGCCCGAGGGGGGGTTTCAATGGTTTGGTTCGGATTTTCTGAAAATCCGAACCGAACCGTTAGGACGTGTGTATATTTTGATCTGAATTGAGTTCCAAACCGAATATGACTCAAACCAAAGATTCAGTTCAGTTCGATTCGGCTCATTTCAGATTTCGATTTTTTTTCTCTCTGTTTTTGGCTAGTGGGACGAAATAGGGTTTTTCCGTCAACTGCTTCCCCTTCGTCCCCATTGACGGAACCATGGAGGTGTCAAGCAATCCTCTCCTGAGTCTTGACCACCACCACCGCAGACAAATTTGATCCATCACCTCCGGCAATCGTCTCACCGTTGAGCTCCGCCACACCACTCTTGCTCCCACCGCCACCACAACAACGGAGTCCCCTCTCTCGGCCACCCACAACACACGAAAACTCAACGCCACAATAGCACCACCTCTCGGCCGCCCGCTACACAGGACCTCGACATGTCGTCATCTCCTTCGATTTGGTGGAGTCGCCTCCAGATCTGGATGCTCGATGGGTCATGGAGGCTATGATCCTGAGGTCAAGGTCGCTATCGTGCTTCATGCTCTAGGCACTGCTTCAGGCATAATTGCTCAAAGGAATGTCTCGGGACAAACTTGAACTCTTGGAAACAAAAACCAAGGGAAAAGGAAGAGAAGAGACGAGCCTAAAAGAGACAAAAGCTAGAATCGGAGATGAGGAAGAAGAGAGAGACAGACATTATAAAAAACCAAATTTATATTAGTTACCTTAACCGAATCAATCCGATCCGAATTGACTCGAAAAAAAAAAACAATTTATTTTCCCATAACCAGAATCGAAATAAAGTTGAACCGAAAAATTCAGAATTTTCGGCCTAATTCAGTTCGGTTCGATTTTGGTTTCGGTTCAGTTCTTAACACCTCTACGTGGCGTGGCTTAAATTAGAATTGCTTCTAGCTGAATTCTTGGGGAAGGGTCACTAATGGTGTGTTTGGTAACTTGCCAAATATTGAATGATTCTATTTTGTTCCTCGAAACAAAAAAAGAACAGAAATCCGTTTGATAAATTTTTTGTTCCCGGACATAAATTTGTTCTCAGAATCAGTTTTGAAACAGAATAGAAAATAAAAAAAATTGATACTTGATTCTCGGAACAAGAATAAAAAATACGAGAGATTTTTTTTTCTTTTTCTTCTTTTCCGTTCTTCTTCTTTCCTAGCCGGCGACCGGCAACAGGCTAGGGCTGCGACGCCCTCACCGGCCATGGCCAAGAAGGAGAAGAAAAAAGAAAAAAGAAAGAAATATTAAAATATTTAAAAATCTTATTAATAAAAAGAAATTTTGTGCGGTTACCAAATGCATTTATATTCTTTTTCTATTCCAAGAATGGGAATTTTGGGCCGTTACAAAAGCCCTCAAATGCTTAGAACTTGTTTCCGGGAACAGAATAAAAAAAATCATTTCTGAACAGAAATTGTTTTCGGGAACAGAATGGTTACCAAACTCACTCTAAGTGGATAGTCGGTAAAATGTTAGATATAAATGTTCTAGGTACTACAAAATCGTGTATATTGAAAACGCAAATACCTTTTTTGGAAGTAATCAAAGGTTAGTTAGTTCATATGCCGGGAGCAATTCAGTTTAGAATTAGATCATAATCATTCGAGGATTTGCCCATATGACTGATCCTCTGTCCGAGAGACCCTGGGAAGAAAGTCGCTTGACCAGTCTAGGAACAAATGCTCCGGAAGAGCGTCGTTGACGCATAAACGCACGATGAGCTTTTGTTTTGCAGACACAGATGGTTCGCCGCAAAGGCCTGCTTTTGACCTGGTCCCTTTTGATCTCCATCAATCCTCGCGGACGAAGAAGAAGCAGCAGATTCGTTTCTCTCGTCTGTCTCGGCCCTATAAAAGAATCTCCCACGCACATCCTTTTGTCATCGTCACAGAAAGAAGAAGAAGAAGAAGAAGGGATCGAGAGAGGAAAGATTTTCATCGAATAAGCGAAGGTTTCTTGAGGATTTTCAGAATCTTTGCCCTGTCATGGGTCGATCTTTCTCGAGCGCCAAGCTTCTCTCCGATCTCGCCGCCGACGCAATCTCCAACACCGTTGCCAGGTAAACCGCGCGCGTCCCATGCGTCCACGTTCCATCTCCCGAACAAACCCCATTCCAGTCACTGACCCGATCCGCGCTTAATGTTCTCGAAATTACAGGCGCGGGTATTTGGCGGCGGCACGAGGTGCGACGCCCCAAGTGGCAAAAGCCGGTGGCGCCACGAGGAGCAGTGCTGCGGCGGTGAAGAAAACAGGGGAGGAGGAGAAGATGGCGAGGTTGGACGGGCAGGTCTCCTGGGCACCCGACCCGAGAACAGGGTATTACAGACCCGAGAACAGCATCGAGGAGATCGACGTGGCTGAGCTGCGAGCAGAGCTCTTGAGGCAGAAGGAATGATTTGTACGAGTGGGGTCTGGCAGATATGTGTGAATGAGGCTCCGTTATTGTTTCGTTCGCATGAAGAAAGAGTCGCGCTCACTAGTTGTTGGCGATGAATTTTTGTTCGATCCTTCCTAGAGTAACACAGAACGTCGGACGTACGCCATGATTCGATTGATTAATGGTTATATTACTAGAAATCCTCTGTTTCTGGGCTTCAAATGCTACTCCTCCGAATACGCACCATTAGCTCGTTTAGTCACAGCGCACATATCACAAAACCGTACAAGTTGATGCAACGAAATTACAAGAGAGACTTCAACGACGGCACGTGCATCCATCGTTTGCTTCCAGACTCAAACCACGAACACACCTACGAAGACGACAAAGAAGAAGAAGAGGAAGCCCTGAACTCGCCGTGGCATCACAGGCCAGCCCGCACCCACACCGCGGGCACTCGGTGATGTTCTCCACCGGGAATTCCGCCAACGTGACCCCGATGGAGAACTCCAGCTTGCCTCCCTGCCGCACCACCGCCACGATGCTCAGCCACACCACCGTCACCTTCACGCTCACCCCCTTCAGCCCTCTCAGCATCTCCCTCTCGATCACCCCCTCGATCCTCCCCTCGTACTTGAGCTGGTACGAGTTCTCGAGCGTGAAGCCGCACGTCCCGTTCAAGCTCGCCGTGAACTCGCCCGTGGCCTTGTCCAGCTCGTACCCCATTATGCCCTTCGGGAGGAGGCCGACCGGGAACCCGTACGGCTGGAGCACCTCGTACGCCAACGGCGAATGCTCCTTGCCATTGGAGGAGGCGACCGGTACCGAGAGGATGGCAACCCGGAAAAGAAGAAGAAGGTGGCGCAAAGAGACTCGGTCTGAGACATGGATTCCGATGGCCGAAGATTGATGATTCTTGGCTTGGAAAGAATCGACGGGGAAGGCTTATGGAAGTTCAATGACCGGGAACTGCGATGGAGAGGGCGCGGAGATTTTCGTTTCATTCGCTTCACGGATCACACAATTGTCATCGACTGCATCACATTACTCTTGATCGTTTTGGACAGTATGATCTGAGGCAGAGCAGTCGAGTCGCAGATTCGTTGTTTGGCAAAATTTCCTCAGAGCACACATGCTCGTGCCACCTCTGAGATCGCTTTGACACCTGCGTGCGGCGATTATCCTCCTATTCTTGCCAGTTGCCAGAGGAATGCATTAACATGAGGGTTCATGTCATCTTCTTGATCTTGAGTTGATAGATGTCGTATACTAACACTTGCAATATACAGAGACGTAATTAATCTCTATTATAAAAGGGCCTCGCGATGTCCAATAGAAAGCCCAAAATGCAGACTTAGGTCCAAGGCTCACCGACCGGCTTTGCTGGATTGGTCGCAGCTTGAGGCCCAATGAAGAAGCCCACCTCATTCCCCCTACATAGTTTCTCGCGTTGGAATGACCTTTCTTTCTCAGACACACTCTTGACTTTAAACATCGATCATTAGAGGGTCATTCGGGGACAAGATGGCTGCAAACAAGCATGCGGCCCTACGAGTAAAGGGATTGGGGAATGGGACCGGTGAGTACCAAGTCTGGAGTTCGATCTCTGTGAGCATGACACACACATGTACATAAAAGAGAGGAGAGAAAAAAAAAAGAATAAGATGGCCAGAAAAAACACACGGGTTAGAACATTTTCTTAAAAAAGTGCCTAAGGTATATCTTATCTCATATAAGGCCATGAAGCAAGCAACTTTATCCCATAATATACCTTACCAATTCTTCGTCGTCTAGCGAGCACATGCCATTCTACTAACAAATCACAATCGGTCTGAAAAATTGAGGAGACAAAATTTACAAGAACCACTCCCAATTAACTTATTGCACGGAGACAGATTCCACACCTCTTTGTTTTAACATCGGTTTGCTTCCTAAATATTTTGGAAAGCTGCTCGTTTACCCCTAATATATGAAGTTAATATACAACAAAGGCTGCCTCGAACCACAAAACAAGAAAAAAAGGGACCATCATGCCTCAAAATAACACTAGCTCCCACTGTCGTAGCAACTTAACGGGGGAAGCAGACATTACACAAGTGTCGTAGCTTTCGTACGGTGCTCACCTTAAGTGTCATACTTTTTTTTTCAATCATTTTAGTGTCATGGCTTCTAAAAAACGTTCACTTTAGTGCGATAACTTTTCTTCGATTACTTGTGCGACATGAAGTGCCACAAATCTGACATGACGTAGCATTTGCGGTGAACATTTTCTAAAAATAATGGACCTCAAGTGATCGAACAAAAAATATTATGGCGCTCAAGAAAATTATGACACTGGACTCTAGTAATATCCTTATGCCCAACTTAATGTGATCGGGGCGTGTTTTTAGTGCGAAGCATGAAAAGATGAAACCGGGTGAGTTCGTGTATGGAATCAAGGAGTTTAATTCTTGACCATCTCTACTTACGGGGTGTTCATAATAAGTAGCTTGACAAAGTGCAGATCCTATCATTTCACTTCTCTTGTCCTCGTAACAAGAACAACATTATACAAGTGAGAAAAATACATAAACTCTGAACCGGGCTAAAATAAGCAGCAACCGAAACACCAAAGCCCATCCTCAGCAAACGTTCTAGTTATTTTGTGGAGACTGAGATGAAACTATTTTTTTTGGTAAAGAAAAATGAAAAAGAGACGATTGCTCTCGTTGAGAGTCGAACTCAAGACCTCCCGCTTACTAAACGGGTGCTCTAACCAACTGAGCTACCAGAGCCGGTTCTGAGATGAAACTATTCACCTCTCCTTCCTCAAAGAAAACTCTCCAAGGCGTAAAACTCAAAATTTCTTGATGAAGTCATAAATGTGATTGCTAACTTCCTCCGGCTTTTCTTGCTGGAGAAAATGAGCCACTCCTTTCATCACGACTACTTCTTGCAAGAACGGCACAAGTTTCTTGAGCCCGCCATTGTGAATGTGCTCTTTAACACCGGGTATATGATAGGTAGTGTCAAGGTCCCCAACAATAAATTTAACTGGCACTTTAATTTGTACTCCAGTCCATGGCGCGGACAGCTCCCAGGTTCTGCAACAAGAAAGGAATCATCTCTTTGCTAGTTACCTAGCAATTCGCATTTCACTAGGTCTAAACTCAAGTTCTACAGCAAACCACATAGGATGATATGTCTCAACTTGTGAAGAGCCTCCAAAGAGAACAATGCAACATCGGATCCAAATTACGCAAAAGAGAGGACCGTGTTCGACAGGACTGTTGATTAAGGGTTAACACTAGACTTCAGCCACGCCATTATAAATTATACTATCTATCAGTCAAACCTTCTAGCCCAAGTTGGGAAGATACTTACAGTTCTTTCATAATATTGCGATTATCAATCTGACAGACAACTGCCTCCATTCCAATTGAATAGGGTGAAACTTACAAGTTCAATGCTCGATAATAGTTCAATCCTCCCGTGAAGCCTTTCTGACTGAATTTCCTGGCATAATAATTGATGTCTTCTTCTGACAACCAGGGGGGCAATTTATCTCGAGAGCTGGCCAAACCTGAAAACCCTATTTCTTTTGGAACACAAGGTGGTTTTGGATTACGGCTTGTGAGAAATAGCTTCATAAGTTTTGTGATATCAGCTCGTGCAAAGTCTTCTTCAGCTTCTCCAGGTTCCTAGACAGATCGTAAGTCCTTTCAGGAGCATGGAAAATATAATGGTCAAATCATATAAAGGGAGGGATTAAGGAAGCACCTGAAAGGATTAAAGTGGCACTTGGGCAATAAAAAGGTAAAATGTAAAATCTAATCGAATCAACAATTAAAGTTGTTCGGTTAGAACATGAATATGATACTTGCAAAACATGCTCAAGATGTGTACTTGTATTGTAGTGGAGAACCTTCTCGCCACAGAAGATCTGGGAAGGATCTTATTAAAAATGATATTCCATGTCCTCTCTCTGCACTAAGCAGAGTTTCCAAGGAGCACTTAACGGCATGTACAGTTCTAGAACACAGATCCTTTTAGCCCAGGATAGTCTAGTAAGTTACATTGCTAGGAGTCCTGAGCACATCCAACTTCGTCAACCAGGTCACTTTCTTCCAGCATTCTATCTAAAACTCAATTTAAGTTACTAAATAGTGAAAAGCAGAAGTCAACATCACTTGCTCAGAACAATGTTTGCTCTGGTTCTATAACTGTAAATTGGTGAAAAACTCAAGTTTTATGGCCAGAGTGCTCATCCTGGGGTAAGCGAAGTCCAACACTTGGATAAAGGTGAGTTCCAAGAAGGCCAAAAAGCTTAAACTGGGAGCATCATATTGCTCCTTTTCACTCCAAGCATCTTATGCGAAATTGTTCTCTGCATTCACATCTCACACGTGCACTTAACACATAAAACACAGTTGGTTAAGCTGATAGAAAGCGAAATCTCTCATGTCTGATTCATGGGCAGGACATTAAATTCAAGGCATCCAAACCAGAAACAAGAAATAAAATCAAAACATCAAAGCAGTAACAAATAAGATCAAAGCAACAGAGCAGCTTTGGCCAGTATTATGAAGGATCCACTTGCAATAAATGCAGAGCAACAAATGAAAGGATTTCTTGTAGTATCACCTAAAAATCAACTCAAATGGTGCCGCAGCAAACTCAAGGTGACCCCATTTAAGAGAAAATTCTGTTCTTAAGACAACCACTTCCAATAAAAGGAAAAGTTGTCTATCCCAGATTTATCAGAAGCCACAAACACCAGAGCCATCAACCCCCTCGCTACCAGGTCACTGTTCAAAGATAGTCAGCTTTATTGATCCACAGCCTCAATTAGGCAAAGAACAGAATCGCTAAAACATTCCAAAACCCACAAAAATCACCACATAAACACAATCAATCAATCAATCAAGTCAACGAAACAGAACCAACCCACAACCACAAATCCAATTTTCACTCACCTGAAACCGACAGATGTAGTAATCATCGCCAAACAACGCCCTGAACGAATCGATAGGCTTCCGCTCCGGATTCCTCGGGTGAAACACGACGCTCGTGTTCACCAGCGCCTTCACCCTGTCGGGCCTGAGCAGGCAAAAGTACCACGCCATGGCCGCCCCCCAGTCGTGCCCCACCAGGAACACGCGCTCGACGCCGAGCGCGTCGAGGAGCCCCACCAGGTCGCCCACGATGTGGAACGCCGTGTACGACGCCGCGGACGGGGGCGCGTCGGTGTCGCCGTAGCCGCGGAGGTCGGGGGCGACGGCCCGGTACCCGAGGGAGGCGAGGGACAGCATCTGGTGGCGCCACGTGTACCAGAGGTCGGGGAAGCCGTGGAGGAACAGGACCACGGGGCCGTCGCCGACCGACGCGACGTGCATGTCGATGCCGTTGGTGCGGACCGTCGCGTGCCCTATCTTCTCCATTTCGACGGGAGTTCTGGTGGTGCCCCTTGCGTCCTTCTCCGCCTGAGCGAGCTTGGGTTCGAGCCAGAAAATGGATGGTCGTCGTTGGATTGATCGATCTACCGAAACAAAATTTTTCAGTCTTTATCAGAAGAAGGAGGAAGGAAGCAGACGGTGGAACAAAGAAAAGTTGACGTTTCCCCTTTGTCCCGTTGCTGGGAACGAGCGAATAGCAACAGAGAAGCTTTTTACTCGTAAGTTTCAGTCAGTCGTTCGCAAACACTACACGGGGATTTGAATTCTTCAAAAGCCGCCAAGGAAATTAATCTTTTCTCTCGCGATTAAAGTTCAGCGATAGAAAGCCGTGTGAAGTCTTCAAAACATTGTTTGATTTATTGACTTGATTTGTCTCGCATGATGACATAAAAGAAAGTTCTGTATTTGGGTTGGTGGCCCTCAAAGGAGAGTGGGGGTTGAAACCTAAAAAGAAAGTTGAAGGGTTGAACATAGCCAGAGCAAGAGGAGAGAAAAATTAGGAAAATTTATTTCTAAAATGGAAAAAAATCAGAAAGAAATTAACTGCTATGCTGAGATTTGGAGAACTGTGGATACGAAAGATCTCTCTAGCCTCTAATTAGGAGGATTTTATCCGTTCTAAGTTGTTTTGCAAATCAGACGAGCGATCGCAGCTCATTGCCGTTGACTCGACGATATGTTTTCCTCAATAGGATAAATTTTGTGTCTTGTGTTACACGTTAATGTGATCTTACTAACTAACTGAATGTTCTAATCCATCAGTTGTTCCAATAGCGTCATTTATTCAGCAATTAAACGCATCGGGTTAAATCATCATATTTGTGCTTTTTCTTGGCGTTACCTAAGGAATATGAGCCTAATAATTAAAATTTTTCTTACATCTAAACTATGTCTCTACAAAAACATTCATACGGTATTATTCTCAAATTTTTGTTGGACTCGTAGAATTCAATTTCGAGCTTCAACTCGAGCTAGCATGGTCTTTGATATGATTTTTACTACGGGCGACAAATTAAAGTTCCAATATTTTAAAAGACGAAGCCCGAGCCAAGTCATATCTGGACTGTTCAACATTAGTTCTCACCCGAAACCTACAAATGATGCAATACTCTTAGGATCACTTGGGAATTTGGGGAACAAATTATTACACTTATTTGGCTGCATTGTAATTTACTTCACCTTCACTTTCTTCACTTCAATTTTCTTTGCCTGCATTTTCTCCGGTTCCTATTTTTGCTTCCAAACACATTGTAAAAGTAGATGAAGTCCATATTTATGAGTCGACACCAAAGACATAATAAAGAAATTTCTTTTTCAATAAGGAATGACGGAAAATGTAACGTTTTTAAAAAATATTTTCAGGAAAATCATTTTCCAGGAAAATAGCTAGTTTTCCTTTTTGTTTGGTGACATGTGATCGAAAACATTTTATGGTATTTGGATCTCATTTGGAAAATAATTTCAATCCCATAATTTTATCTTAGGCAAAAAAAGAATTCGCATTTTTCAATATTTTTATTTTTAAAAATAAAAAAGAAAGAAAAGAATAAAAAATTAAAAAATTAAAGGGAAGCAATTCCGGAAAGTATTTTCACCTTCTTAAATTAGGAAATTCACTTTCCTGATTTTATATATGAATATTTTCTTTGACCTAAAAGTATTTTCGGTTGACTAATCAATTTCAACGAACCAAATGGGTGAAAGCCTGGCAAACAGATTCTCAGAAAATACTTCCCTTAAAACAAACGCACCTCAAATGTATCTTAGATTTTTCATCTTGTGGATTTTCCTTTTTTCTCTTTTCTTTTCATCTTTTCCATCCCAATTTTTTTTTTCGAATTCCGGTTTGCCATCGAATGCTCAGATTTGTAACCTTTTTTTTGGATATGTTCACTAAAAGTCCAAAAATTTATCACAAAAATACAATTGAGTCCTAAAACTAGCAAAAATTGCAATCAAATCCTAAAACTTGGCGAATTAATTTAATCGAGTCCTAAAACTAACACTGTCCAAATTTGGCTAACGAAAAATACTGATATAATTTCTTATTATTTTTTCTATCCTACATAGCGATGGCATGGTTTTTTTTGTTATTATTTTAATACTAATTTTATTTAAATTAAAATTTAAAAATAAGCTAAAAAAATGGAGGAGGAGGATAGGCGGGGAGGGAGGGCTTAACCTCCCCACTGCCGCCGCCCCACCATCGCTGAGAGAGGCTGGTGGGGGACGGTAAGCGGGGGTTGCCGGGCCCCGGTAATGCTTACTCAATGTATTATTCGTTTCTTTCGATGTATAGGTAGGCATTTTTACCCATCTCAATAATGCTCTCGCATGCGTTTGATATTAAAGTTCTAGTACTTACATCAAAAGGCACATCTTGTGATTTAATTTTAGTTCCACATAATTTAGGAAAGCTCTCTCCGTGCTTAGTGGTAATTCGTTTCATTTTTACTCCCTTCACCACCTTAAGTGTCCGCCGAGGGTCGCTATTTGTCCTAACTCTCTTGCCCCAGCGATCACTTCTCACCCTCGTCAAATTGGGTCACTACGCACACTTCCTCTCTCTTGAATCTAGGCTCGCAACGTGAGATTTAAGGTCACCACCTCGGACAAGCCCAATCTAGGACCCATAATTCTCTTATCACCGAAAAAATGATAAAGAAAACTTCGATTAAAATTTCAACCAAAATCCTTAGTTAACCTTTGGACGAACATTTTCCCTATCTTTCATTCACTTTACCTTCAATGACTGGTCAACTGGAATACATTTACCTAAGGGTTCCAGACTCGAGATATACAGCCTGAAACTTTTTCTTTACTTTGGAATGCTATAACATTGAACTTACAGCAGTGACAGTAGGCACGTCGGAAGCCCAAAATTAAAGTTCTCTCTTTATTTTTTCACTCCAAAACTGTTTATAATTTTCTATTTACAAAAGAATATATATTTTTTTCTTAAAAAAGGGGGGGATTACACTTGACAGAGAGAGAGAGAGAGAGAGAGAGGACGACTGTCATTAGCGAGGGCAGCTTGCGTTGGCAACACCGACATTTTCACGAACTTTTTGACTCTATTCTTTCTTTTACTTAGATTTTCTTTTCTTTCTAATTTCCTGTCTTTTTATTAATGCGACGCCCATTCAGCGCTACATCAGGGCCACCTGCGCATATAGTAAAGGGAAATATACTAAAAGTTGCGTTATAAACTTTCAATCTAAGAAAAGGCAATAGAATTAACAGAATAACTATCGTGATCGACTATGACAAGCCTTAGAATTTAAAAGCACAAAGCAAAAAGTTTTAGTATTACTGTGGCAACCGGAATAGATTTTTGGCCAGAAAAAGAAAAATTTATTCCCTGGACGAGTTTCTAAATATAAGTACACATTTGATAACGACACAAAATTTTCTCTTTCTAGAATAGAAATTTATTTAATAATGACACAAAATTTTTTCCTCTTATACTCTTTTCCATTTACCGATGGCTGGCGCTCGGCAAGGGATGGTGGGCCACGATGGCCAGTGGTGGAAGGCAGCAAGCGGCGGCTGTGTGCAGCGGAAGGTGAGAGCGAGCGATAAGAAGAATTTGTTTCTCCTTTTGCTAAAGATATAGAAAAGTAGAAAATTTTTACTTCTTATTTATGTTCCAAATCTATTTCTGGCCTAAAAATTTGTTCAAAAAATATATAAATAAAATTGCGCTACCAAATAGATTTCTATTCTAAATCTGTTCCAAAAAAAAAATGGAGAAACAAAATGGTTATTAGGAGCGCCCAAAGAGGAATGGCAAGTCAACAAAACTAGAATGCAAAGTCAACATATTTAGTAATGTAACATATTTTCATCAAGTGTCAAATATTTATTTGTTGGGAAAATTACCAAAACAGTCTGAAACATATTGTAATTGTGTCAATTCAGTCCGTAATCCTTTTTTGTGTCAATTGAGTCAAAAGCTTTTGTTTTTGTGTCAATTTAGTCAATCTAATCAATTTTGGCCGGCTTGCGCTGATATAGATGCCAGCTATCCTACATGGTGCGAGTGACGCTAAAGTGAACAATTTTTAATAATATTTTAATAGTTTTTCGAATTATTATTTTTTATTTTCTTTTCGGCGACCAGCTAGAGATTCAAGATAAGGGGAGGAAATCAAAAGAAAGGGAAAAAAAGTACAAATATTCAAAAAATTATTAAAAATTATTTGCATTAGTGCCAGCCACATCACATAGGATGGCTGGCACCCATGTCAATGCTAACAGCCAAAAACTGGCCGAATGGACTGAATTGGCACAAATATAAAATGTTTAGGACTCAATTGGCACAATTGTGATAGTAATAAATTTATGACTCTTTTTGGTAATTTTTCCTTTATTTGTTTAAATACTCAGGTTTTAGTATGTTAGATCACTTAATATATCGTTCCATTGTGATACCCGGCGACAGAAAAATTAAAAAAAACAAAACAATTCAAAAAAGTAACAGCTTGTTCTTTTATTAATGGGGAAAAACAACAACTTCTTCCTTTATTTTTTGGAGAGAGTAGTATAGATCATGGGGATGAGAATTTCTTGAAGAAGTCAAGAATGTGAGCAGTGACCTCCTGAGGCTTCTCTTGCTGGAGGAAATGAGCCACACCCTCCATCACCACCACTTCTTCCAAGTTGGGCACCGCCCGGTTGAACCCGCCGCCGTGGATGTGCTCCTTCACGCCAGGGATGTGATAGGTGAGGTCCAGGTCCCCCACTATGAATTTCGTCGGCACGTTGATCGGCCCTCCGTCCCACAGCGCCAATAACTCACTACTTCTGTGTACATAAAGAAGATCTTAATGATCGAAATTGATTCAAGGTATCACTTTCGATTGTAATGCCTGAGAAAAGGAAAAGAATGAAGTAGCAACATGTAATTTACTTTGTGCCCATCTTCGTTGACGGAACAACATTGGTTTGTATCACTTTGAGAACACAGCTACTTAGATGTTGAAAAGGGTGTGACAGAAACAATCCATCACAAATACAAACTAGCTAGTGTGGTTGTCATGCTTCGCATGGATTCTATATTTCAGAATTTGTTGAAAAATTTATGTTTACTAAAACTCATTCTCTACTTTTTCGCATACATCTTATATGAAAATTTAATTTAATATTGTTTGAAACCTGTCTGATCATACTGTTATAATTATGTTCAGATTGAGTTTTTAAGAGGTTTTCTTTGAACTTTTACTTATCAATAAAAAATTTTAAAATCGAATGCATTTAATGTTTGAAAGTTACTTTTACTATAATATATATTAGATAATAGATGAGATGAATTAGCTAGCGTCTTTTGTTAGGAGCACTGTTTACGCTAAACATCCTACTATTCTAGCATTTTCCTCCTCAGCAATGCATCTGCTCGAACATCGGAGAAACGTCAACGTATTCTTTCCCCGGCCCCGCTACTAAAATGAACTTATTAGAGAAATCCAAATCCGTCGTAACTTACATAATGAATACGTGAAACCAATAATTTTTTTTTTAGTTCATTCTACTCTAACTCTCACTCCACTCTCAGTCTTTTGTCCTGTCTCTTATAGGATATGGGAGTCGAAATCCACATTTGAAACTACACGTCCCCACCCCTAATTCCCCATGAGAAAGTGGGGATTCGAACTCTCCACTTCCCCCTTTTCGAATAGGAAGGATGGCTATTGAGGCAAACTCCAGTGGTTGCATCAAACCAATATGACTCGGCAAGTTTTCACCAAAAAAAAAAATGCATTGCAGTCCCATCGAAAAACAATTTAGTGATGGCAGCAACTACTGGTAAAGATGTATCGACACCATGTAACCATATGCAACTATCATCATTATATATCATTCATATTTCTAGCTTATGAACTTTCACCACAACTCAAGCTATATCGCACCATGTAGGCAACGTGATTCAAAATTTCTATCAGCGTTCGAACGATAAGAGAGCACAAGATTCGAGAGAAACTTACAAGTCCAAGCAACGGTAATAGTTCAAAGCTCCAGTGAAGCCGGTCCGATTGAATTCGGCGGCGAAGTAGTTGATGTCGTCCTCGGTCAGCCAAGAGGGCAACTCAATCTGGTGCCGCTCGAATCGTTTGGTCAATTCCGAGAATCCTTTATCTTTAGGCACGCGAAGTGGGCCTGGATCACGGCTTGTGAGGATTAGCTTCATGAGCTTGGCAGTATCGGCTTTTGCAAAGTCGTCTTCCGTCTCTCCAGGTTTCTACCAAGTTAAAGATTACCATCTCAGGAAAGTAACTTAAGATCGACAACAACAATTGACTGCTAAAGAGCATAAACGAGTTGAGTTACTAGGATGTTGCTCGAGAATTAAGATCAACTTAGCAGTTAAACTCCGATTCTACTCAAGTTGGCGTGATCTGTGACCTACATTCTGCTAGCCGCCACGGCTGAAAGTTTCAAATTTGTAAGAAATCAAGCTTGAGTCGAGTCGGATCCTCACCTGAAACCTGCAAACATAGTAATCATCTCAATACATCGCCCTCGTCGACTCAACATGATGCACCTAGGGGACCGGCGGAACTGTTATGCGACTAGACGAACCGACGGGCTCGAAGTCAACGATTTCGGATTGAGCTCAAATTTGGTCGGCTAAAGTGAAACGGCGTGCTGATCAATACTCGCAGCTGTTGGTGTGACTAACGATGGATTTTCACGATTCGGGATCATTTAGATGAGTTTTTCTATTATTTTAGTATTTTTTATGGGTTAATTTAGTAAAGCACAGTTTCGTAATTTTGCATTTTGATGTTTATTAATCCTAGTAGGGTTAGGTTTGGGGATATATAAGCTTGTTTTAAGATTTCGTTGGAGGAGACTTTGGATATTTTGATTGTTAATCGATTGAGAGAATAGTTTGTTTCTCGTTATCGTTTCGATTCTTCTATTTAGCCTAATTTCTTTCAAGCTTCAGCATCAATTGATATCAGAGCATAGGTGATATGAATTTATGCGGAAGATGATCGTTCGACGAAGATCTGTCAGTTATGAATTGCTGACCTCGACCCTAATTGAATCAGTGATTGGTAATCTCGGTATGAACGCGACCCGTTGACGAATCTGTGTCAACCAATCCACGCTATAACGCCACGAACAAGAGAATTCACGATCTTGCTCGATAAGTTGAATTTGATCTCCACAAAGGAACCTTGATAAGATCTAGTTTTCAAGAGAACTCAAGAAAAAAACTTCTCTATAGAAAAATCTGCCTCCCTTAGAAATCTATAAGCAACCTTATATAGGGTGCTAACCCTAATCCTAATCCTACTAGGATTAAAATTACAAAAATTAATCCAAAAATGGAAAAAAGGAATAAAAGTTCATTTAAACGACTCCAGATCGCTAAAAAACGTCATCACTCACTACTAAAGTAGTGAGTATTGATTAACGGTCCGTTTCCAAGCGTCCATCCAAATTTGAGCCAATTCGGAGTTCGTTAATTCTAAGTTCCTTCGGAATTCGCTGGATCAAGAGTACTCATGTTGCACCAAGGAGTTTCAGAATCTTCAAGTTTCCAATCCAGATTGTCCCCATTCCAAATATCTTGAACCATGATGCCGACAGCTTATTTGAATTCCTTCACTCTCGCTCGAGCGATCGGGCCTAGCGGATAGAACAACGGGTCCCTAGCACCTCTTCCTCGATAGGGTTCGATGCCCACATTAATAGGTTACCTAAATCAATGGCTGAACAAAATCAAGGTGGTTGAAGACAGCGTGCTCGTGGAGGCCGGGGCGTAGAGTCGTTCCTGATGCGAATGAAGAGTCGCGTCTGAGAGACTTGCAAGATATAGAAATTCAGGAACAGAGAAGGCGAATCCAGGATTTGGAGCGACGTCTTGCGGAGGCAGGGCTTGACGCTCAATTCGAAGAAGAAGCATAATCTGAGGATCCATCCGATGATGAAGAGGAGGACGTAAACCCTTTTGGGGTTCTGAACCAGGGGCGGAATCAAGAAGTATGACCTGAAAATCAGTACTCTTCTCAAAATTTCGGGATGAAGATCGAGATTCCCGAGTTTAATGGTAAGCCCCATCCTGATGAATTTATTGATTGGTTACATACGGTAGAACGGATCTTTGATCTTAAAGACCTAATTGAGGGGCAAAAAGTGAAGTTAGCGGCCATTAGGCTGTGAAAACATGCTTTGATTTGGTGGGAACACGTGAAAAAGCAACGCGCTAAAGAGGGGAAGCGGAAGGTGGATCGCTAGGAGAAGATGAAAAAGTTGTTACAAAAAAAAATTTTGCCTACCCATTATAGGCAAGAGGCATTTATCGAGTATCATAACGTCAAGTAAGATGATAAAACAGTTGAGGAATTTACAGAGGAATTTGATCGCTTGCTGATGCGTTGTGATGTGGCGGAGGGAGACGAGCAGACGATTGCTCGATATCTAGCAGGGCTACGATATGAGATCACTGATATTGTCTAATTACAGCAATATTGGACATTTAAGGATGTGTGCAGACTAGCCCTAAAGGTGGAGGGGCGGTTTAAAAGAAAGAGCAGTAAGTCTAAGTGGTCTAGCAGCAATTCTAAGTGGTCAGGCAGCAGTTCCAAGTGGTTAGATAAAGAGTCCCGAAGGAAAGTAGGGAGTTCTTCAACCCCGGCGGCAGTTAAGGGCGTTGGTTCAAAATCTGTAATAAAAAGAGAGCAGGGTAGTGCTGGATCTAGCAGGGGAGAAGCTGCAAGCAAGCGATGTTTCAAGTGTCAAGGATTTGGGCATTTTGCGGCTGATTGTCTGAACCGACAGTTTATGACACTTGTAGATAATCCAACTTTTGATGAAGACCCAGCTTATGATGAATCTGATGGAGAGCAAGAAGATGTGGATCCATATCAGGAGGACATTGTCTATACCAATTCTGGTGAGTCTTTAGTTGTGCATCGAGTTTTAAATATTGCTAAGGTAGATGATGAATCATGGGTTAGGCATAATATCTTTCATACTAAGTGCATTAGTGGGAGAAAGGTGTGTAATATGATAATTGACGAGAGAAGTTGCGAGAATGTGATATCTACCACTATGGTAGAAAAGTTGGGGTTGAAAACTGTCGAACATCCTCAACCATATAAGTTGTCATGGCTTAAGAAGGGGAATGAGGTAAAAGTGAGCAAGATGTGTTTAGTGCAGTTCTTGATTGGGAATAAATATACTGATGAAGTGTGAGGTGACGTAATTCCAATGGATGCTTGTCATATTCTGTTAAGAAGATCTTGGCAGTTTGACAGGAAAACATAGCATGACGGATTCAAAACTACATACACCTTCAAAAAGGATAGTCGGACCATTACTCTAGGTCCTTCAGATTTGAGAAAAGAAGAGAAAAGTATTCTGCTTTCCAAATCAGAGTTCCAGGAAGAGGCGGTGAATGCCTTAGAGCTTTTTGCTGTTGTAGTCATGGAGCAAAATCTTGATAGTCCAGAAATTTCAACTCAAGTTCTGCTTATACTTGAGGAGTTTGCTGATGTCATACCAGAGGAATTGCCACCTGGATTGCCACCCAAAAGAGACATTCAGCATTTGTATAGATCTTGTTCCAAGAACTGTTATTCCTAATGAGGTAGCTTATAGAATGAATCATAAGGAGCATGAGGAGATGCAGAGGCAAGTGTAGGAACTATTAGAAAATGGTGCAATTCGAGAGAGCATGAGCTCCTTGTGTAGTGCCAGCTTTGTTGGTTCCTAAGAAAGACGGGTCGTGGAGAATATGCGTGGATAGCAGAGCTGTCAACAAGATCATGATCAGGTATCGCTTTCCTATCTCGAGATTTGATGATTTAATTGATCAACTGTACGGAGCGACTATTTTTTCGAAGATAGGATGCGTCCTGGAGATGAGTGAAAGACCGCTTTTAAAACTCGAGATGGTCTGCATGAGTGGATGGTAATGCCTTTCAGGTTATCTAACGCGTCAAGCACCTTTATGAGACTGATGAATCAGGTGTTTCGTCCTTTTATAGGCCAATTTGTCGTTGTATATTTCGATGATATTTTGGTTTATAGTGCACTGATTGATCAACATTTGTAACATTTGAGAAGGGTGTTCGAGACATTGAGGGAGCAGAAATTATATGCTAATATCAAGAAGTGTCACTTCTTGACTGATCGTGTGACCTTTTTGGGATATATAGTAACCAAGGAGGGCATTCAGATGGACCCAGCTAAGGTTGAGGCTGTTACAAATTGGGAGATTCCGAAAAATATTCATGAGCACAAATTGAACGCAAGGCGTGCGAAGTGGGTGGAGTTCCTTCAAGTTTTTAGTTTTTCCATCAAGCATAAAGTGAAAGTGCTAAATAGTGTGATAGATGCATTGAGCAGAAAACACTCTTTGCTATCTACAATGCAGGTAAAAGTTTTAGGCTTTGATACTTTTAAAGATTTATATGTTGATAATTCTTATTTTGGGATATCTGGAGGAAGAGCAAAACGGAGTCTTTTCAGCAATTTCATATCGTGGAGGGTTACCTATTTAAAGGGGCAGAAGGACACCATTGGTGCCATAACTTGCGTACGGCGATCACTTTGGTGCCATAACTTTTTTTCGGATCACTTTGGTGCTAACTTCGGAAAAAATATATCGTTTTAGTAACTCCGGCCAAAATTCCGGTCAAAAAGCTGACGTGGCATTTAATATTTTTTTTTAAAAAAATCTAACTTGTACAGGTGGAAATTATGTGGCTTTTTTTTGAATTTTTGAATTTTTTGAATTTTTTTTCTTCTCCGGCGAGGGCAACCCTCGCCGGCGTCCGGCGAGACTGCCCTCGCCGGCGTCCGGCGAGGGCCGCCCTCGCCTGCGTCGGGCGAGGGCCGGCGAGGGAAGCCCTCGCCTGCGTCGGGCGAGGGCCGCCCTCGCCGGCGTCGGGCGAGGGCGACCCTCGCCCAGGCGAGGGCCGGCGAGGGAAGCCCTCGCCTGCGTCGGGCGAGGGCCTCCCTCGCCAGCGTCGGGCGAGGGCGACCCTCGCCCGCCCAGGCGAGGGCCGCCCTAGGCCGACGCCGGCGAGGGCCGCCCTCGACGGAGAAGAAGAAAAAAAATTAAAAAAATTAAAATTTATGTGTTATTTTCGCTTTTTTTATTATTATTTTAATATAATATAATATTTATTTTTTTAAAAAAATACACGTCAGCATTAAATTTTATTTTTAATGCTGACTGGACCTCTCCGGCGAGCCATGGACCTCTCCGGCGAGCCATGTCAGCGCCACGTAGAATTTCCGGCAAGCCATGTCAACGTTGGCACCAAAGTGATCGTTTTTCAAAAAAGTTAGCACCAAAGTGATCCGAAAAAAAGTTATGGCACCAAAGTGATCGCCGTACGCAAATTATGGCACCAATGGTGTCCTTCTGCCTATTTAAAGGTAACAAATTGTGCGTTCCTCAATATTCTTTGAAAGAATATATTATTATTGAGAGACATGCAAGTGGTTTAGCTGGGCATTTTGGCATGGATAAGACGAAGGCCATGTTGAGTGAACATTTTTATTGGCCTCGGATGGAGCGTGACGTGTCGAGTTTTATAGAGAGGTGCAGGGTATGTCATGTGGCAAAGACCAAGAGTACTAATACTAGACCGTATATGTCTCTACTTGTTCCAGTTGCACCGCGGGAGGATGTCAGTCTTAGGTTTGCCAAGAATGCAGCGGAGTAAGAATTCAATAATGGTGGTTATCGATAGGTTCTCGAAGATGGCCCACTTTGTCCCGTGTAGCAACTCCTATGATGCTTCACAAGTTGCTCTATTGTTTATGCAGGAGATTGTTAAGCTGCATGGAATTCCTAAGTCCATAACCTCAGATCGTGATGTGAAGTTTGTGAGTCACTTCTGGCGCACTCTTTGGAGGTACATGGGCACAAGTTTGAAGTTTAGTTTCTCTCATCATCCTCAGATTGATGGTCAGACAGAATTTGTCAATCGAAACTTGGGGAATTTGCTGCGGAGTTTGATTGGAGATAATCCGCGACAATGGGACTTGGCATTGCCTTGGCAGAATTTGCATATAATAGATCTGAGAACCGAACTACAGGCAAAACTCCTTTTGAGGTGGTTTATGGGCGTAATCCAATTATTCCATTGGATCTCACACCGATACCAGTTCTCAAGCAATTTAGCTCGGAAGCTGAAGAACATGCAAAGCATATCAAAGAGCTGCATTCCCGGGTCCATAATCAGATCAATAGGCAGAACATGAAGTATCAGCAGCGCGTGGATATATGTAGGAAAAGAGTCGTCTTCAAGGAAGGTGATCTAGTTTAGATTCAGCTTAGGAAGGAACGATTTCCAACGGGTAGGTTTGGTAAGCTTCAACCTAGAGCTGATGGACCCTTAAGAGTTTTGGAGCGAATTAGTGACAATGCTTACAAGATCGATTTGTCAGGTAAGTATAATGTATCCGGAACTTTTAATGTAGCAGATTTATCATCTTACTACGCTGAAGAGGAAGAAGATCCTGAAGAGATTGACGACAATGAAGACGAACCAGATTTGAGGACGAATCTTTCTCTAGCAAGAGAGGATGATGCACCTAGGGGACCGGCGAAACCGTTATGCGACCAAAGGAACCGACGAGCTCGAAGTCAACAATTTTGGATTGAACTCAAATTTGGTCGGCTAAAGTGAAACGGCGTGCTAATCAATACTCACAGCTGTTGGTGTAACTAATAATGGATTTTCACGATTTGGGATCGTTTAGATAGGTTTTTCTATTATTTTAGTATTTTTAAGGGTTAATTTAGTAAAGGGCAGTTTCGTAATTTTGCGTTTTGATGTTTATTAATCCTAGTAGGGTTAGGTTTTGGTAGGGGTGTCAGAACCAAACCGAAAAACCGAACCGAGATACGAACCGAACCGAACCGGACCGAATCCAAAATTCGTTACATTTCGGTTCGGATCATTAAAATAAACCAATTTTTCTTTTCGGTTCGGTTTATTTCGGTTCGGTTTGGATCGGTTCGGATCAAACCGAACTAAAAAAAACACTTCGGTTTAGGGCTATTTTTCCCTCTCTCTCCCTTTCTCTCTCCTCTCTCCTCTCTCTCTTTGCTTAATGAACTTGAAACCGAAAATCGATCCGAGCCAAATCAAGTTTTCGGTTCGGTTCAAATTTGGTTCGGTTCAAGGGGGCACCCTTAATGGTTCAGTTCGGTTCGATTTTCTCGAAAAATCGAACTGAACCGAATCATTTACACCCCTAGGTTTTGGGATATATAAGCTTGTTTTAGGATTTCGTAGGAGGAGATTTTGGATATTTTGATTGTTAATCGATTGAGAGAATGGTTTGTTTCTCGTTATCGTTTCGATTCTTATGTTTAGCCTAATTTCTTTCACGCTTCGGCATCACAACGGGCTTCCCCTTCGGATCGCTCGAGAACCACATGAGCCTTCAGAACCACGTGATGCTCGTGTTGACCAATGCCCTAACTCGGTCGGGCCTTAACAGGCACAGGCACCACGCGATGATCACTCCCCAGTCGTGCCCCACCATGAACACCTGCCCGATCCCCAGCGCGTCCAGCATCCCCACCAGGTCCCCCACCACGTGGAACGCCATGTACAACTTCATGCACGGCGGTGCGTCGGTGCCGCCTTAGCCCCGGAGGTCGGGCGCGACGGCACCGTAGCCAAGGGCCGAGAGGGACACCATCTGGTGGCGCCACGAGTACCAGAGCTCCGGGAAGCCGTGGAGGAAGAGGATAGTGTCAGGGCCATCGCTGACGGACGCCACGTGCATGTTTATGCCATTGGTGAGGACCGTGGCGTGCTCGATCTTCTCCATTTTTTTTTTCCGATGTTTTCCTGTGTTTCTTCCGTTCTCTGTTGAACGAGTTTTGCCGTGTAGCAAAGAAGAGGAAGATGAGATGAAATGACAGTATGCAATGAATCGAGAGCGAGTTAGGTCGTTTTCGTGGAACCCACCACAAACAGCTGGAGAGGAAGAAGACACATCTGGCATGGGAGTGGTTGCCAGTTGGTCGTACATTTTGACAATTGACACCTCAACGGTAGAGAACAAATAACTACAGCATAATCTTTGCATATATTTTTTATATTTTTTTCTCTACTCTCTCTCTCTTCATTCTATTACTATTCTTACTTTTTCGCCTAATTTAGTAGTACCATTTTGAAAAAAAAACGATTATTAAAAGAAAATGGATATATATCCCACAAAATGACATTTAGGCAGCATTTGGCAAATAGTGAAAATTTTTATTTTTTTATTCTCAGAATTAATTTGGGAACAAAAATTCATTTGTTAAAATTTTTGTGCCTGGACACAAATTTGCAAAAAATTATTCCCAGAATTAGTTTTGGAACAAAATAAAAAAGCAAAAAAAAGTAACTTCTTGATTCTGGAACAAATTTTTCATTTATGATTTTTCTTGATTTTCTTCTTCATTTTTGGTTTGTTCTTCTTCTTCTTCCCAGTTTACCGCCGGCTAGGGCTAGCGAGGGCAGCTTGCGGCTGCGATAGCAAGGCCTTGCCTAGCCATGGCGAGGGCGGCAGCGAGGGTCGTAACGCCCTCGCTAGCCCTGACCTGTGGCCAGTTGCCGACGCCGGCGATTGGTCATGGTCAAGGAAGGGAAGGAAAAAAAAAGAAAAAAAGAAAAAGAAATATTAAAAATTTTAAAATATTATTAATAAAAAGAAATTTTGTGTAATTACTAAACGCATTTATGTTCTTTTTCTATTCTAAGAATAGAAATTTTGGGCAGTTACCAAACGCCTTCAAATAGTTAAAAATTATTTTCGAGCACAGAATAAAAAAGAATAATTTATAAGCAAAATTAGTTCTCAGGCACAGAATCGTAGCCATGCGCATCTTTAGTAACTAAGAAGTTATGTGTCTTCTTGCTTATTTTTCAATGTTTATGTTTTACATTTCATGCTTTGCTCAATTTATATTATGATTAAATTTAACGTATTTAAGTGATTATCTGGAGATATATCAAAAAAAATTTACAAATCTATATATATATTGGTATTGCAATGAGATGTGAGGCATTGGTGTTTGGATAATGTGGTTTCCCTAGCATTAAGGATTTTTTTTAAATTTTTTTCAATTTGAAACTTAGATAAGAGATATTATCAGTTTATTGTAATTATGTTAACGCGGGGGAGGAAGTAGTTATGGTGCGAACAAAAATGTCACGTTATTATATAGTTCTTTCCAATCACATTGTAGAAAATAAATCCAATTATATCATAGTAATATCAATGACAACGATGATGATAGATAGATCATCTATCATGATAAAGTTTTAGTAACAATAGAAAGATGTAACGGGGTTTGATGATTTGTCGTCCTTCTTTTTAATTGCCGAGATAACTTTTACGATCTTTCTTTTGTATTTTTGCAATGTCAAAAAAATCGTTATGCAATTTTTAAATGTTCAATCTATATGTGCATCGCATTATTATAATAAGCTGAGGGGCCACGAATTTCTGCACTAATTTTTAATTGCAAGAAATCGAGTAAACTAATCGATGCAATCCCTTTTTTCCTTTCCTTAGTGCATTTTTTTTTCCTCTTTGGCCAACGTCCATGGACTATTCATTATTGATCATCGGATGCGAGCTGTGATTATTCGTTATACCAAGAGGTATAAAGACAAAATCATATCAACATCCAAGCTTTGAATTCGAATTTTTAATTACTTTATATCATTATCAAAATGCTAGTTTATCTCTTAGAACTTGTTGATTCTATCGAGGTAGGATCTGGAAAAGGTCAGACTCATTACAAAATGATATGCATGCGCTCCATCATTGTTCAGTACACATGGCGTGTGTTACTAGAAAAGAAAAAAAAATAATTAAATAAATGGTTATTGAACTTTAATTTAATATTTAATATTATTATGAATTTTTAATTTATTTAATATAATCCACCAACTTTAGTGCAATTTACAATATCGTCCTTGAACTTTTCGTTTATTCGATAGTCTCTGAATTTTTGCTAAATGTTCGATCTAGTCTCTAAACTATATGTAAATATCCAATGTTATTTTTCTATTAATTGAAAATGACGAGATTTGCTAGTTTGGCTTCCAATTTAGTAAGTCTGAACAGTGGGAAAAACAAAAACAACATTAAGCGTGGATTTTTCATGCGAAATATTCAACTCAAATCAGAATATTGTAAACCATGTCATCAAATAGCATAGATAATTATTATTTTTGTTTAATTGAAAGGATTATCATATTTAGGGACCACATTTTCAGGGTGCCGGTGGCAAAAAGGCCAGTGGTGATTGATGGCTTCCTCTCAAGCCTATTCTACTAGAGATAGAGGATTCAAGAAATTTCTTCCTCGTGTTGCTTGTGTTGCTTCGGAGAGCCAAATCATCGTAATACCAAAATGAAAAGAGAAAAAAAATTTACCTAGAATTTTTTGGACGAAAACGCCCCTTCGTCGGGTGGCCGGAACCCTGTTTGAGACTTACTTGCCCCCTTCAAGCTTTTATTTAAGATAAGTTTTTATTTGAAATTTTCCTCATAGTGAAGGGAGAGTTTCGTCTCTTCCGTGGAAGCACCGCGAGCAGATGGTGGAGTAGAAGAAGACAAAAAGATATTTCCCTTTAAAAAAAAGAGAATAAAATTAAATTTTCCATAAGTTTAATTATTCTATTTGGTCGCCGTTAAAGATGAGAAGAAATCTCGCTAATTTGGGGAAGAAATTACTTCGTCACTTCAATTTTCTTTGCCTGCGTTTTCTCCATTACCTATTTTTTGCTTCCAAACATATGCAAAAGTGGATGATGTCCATATTTGTCAGAACAATCGAAGGCATGATTTTACGGAAATTACTTCTTCATAAGGAAGGGAGGGAAATGTGACTCATTTGATACAAACAGAAAAGACTAGTTATTCTATAGTTATTATTTCGATCCTGTAAAGTTGTGGAGTAAATTAACGTGTTAAATGTATCCTAGGTTAGTCCTCGCGAGACTTAGATTTATTTCCTTTTTCTCTTTTCCTCTTTTCCATCCCTCATTGGATGGCGCAGATTTATTCCCTTTTTCTTTTCTTTTTCCTCTTTTCCAGCCACCCTCTCTCTCTTTCTCCCCTCCTGAAATTACGCTCGCGACGTGAGATTTAAGGTCGCAACCTCGGGCAACGTCAAATCTAGATCCTAAAATTCTCTTATTATTGAAAAAAAGATGGAGAAAACTTCGATTGAAATTTCAATTAAAATACTTAGTTAACCTTTGGACGAACATTTTCCTTACCCAAAGGATTCTACATTCAAGATATATGACCTGAGACTTTTTCTTCACCTTGGAATGATATTGCAGTGACGATAGGCATGTTGGAGGCCCAAAATTCAAATTCTATCTTCAAAGCTTTCTAATTACAAAAGGGGCAAAGGCACCACCCTCTACATGCTTCCTCACCCCTCCAATCTCCATTTTTTTAGGTCTTTTTTTTTAATTTTCAGTCGTTTATGATGTGATGCACATTTGGCGCCATAGCAATGTCGCTTGTGCAAAATGCAAAGGGAACCTTAATAAAAACGACACATTGATGTTCCTTCTAAGGAAAGCCAACAGAGTTGACGGAATGATAACCCGTGGACTAGCGTGACAAGTCTTAGGATCCAAAGGCATAAAGTAAAAAGTTTTAGCATTATCATCACAAGTGTTAGGAGTCTTACTATAATTCTCCCAAAGATAAAAACAAATGACCTTTTTCTGTTACACCTTGAAAGGCGACAACGGTATTCTCCTAAAGAGAAATGCCAAGTCAATGAAATTCGTACACAAAATGGATGTAAAACCAGTAATACAGATTTTTATCAAGTGTCGAATATTTATCTGTTTAAATACTAAATCATATTGTGTTAGATCACTTCATATATCGTTTCCATTGAAATACCAAACGACAGAAAAATATGAAAAGAAGACAGTTCAAGAAAGGCAATAGTTTCGTCCTTTATTATTGAGCAGCTTCATCCTTAATTTTTTGCAGAGAGCACTAGATCATGGGGATGAGAATTTCTTGATGAAGTCATGAATGTGTGCAGTGACCTCCTCTGGCTTCTCTTGCTGGAGGAAATGAGCCACTCCCTCCATCACCACCACTTCTTCCAAGTTGGGCGCAACCTGCTTGAACCCGCCGCCGTGGATGTAGTCCTTCACGCCGGGGATGTGATAGATGAGGTCCAGGTCCCCCACCACGAACTTCACCGGCACTTTGATTTGCGCTCCGGCCCACGGCGCCGATAGCTCCCAATTTCTGCGCGTTCGTAAAGAAGGTTATTATATGCCGGAATGGACTTGAGATTTTATTTTGATTGCAACGCCAAAAGAGAGATTGAAAAAGGAGAAGAAGATTTAAGAGGTTACTTTTTATTCAAAAAAGAAAACAATCCTTTTAATTAAATTGAATACATTTAAGTCACATTTATTATACATTCTTAGACATTAGATTAGATAAAATAGCTCCTGTGGTCTGAGAACTATTTAGCCTAACCTTCTAGCGTTTTCCTCCTCATAATTCCATCTGCTTGAACATTGGGGGAATGTCAACGTATCCGGAGGGGGCAATTTTAGGCACAACAGAGGAACACGACTCGAACATGACAGGAATTTATCGAGAGAAATCAAAACCCGTCACACTCGAGCAATTAGCTCGAAACCAACATCAATCGGCAGGTTTTCACTAGTAATAACTGCCTTTTGTAATCCCGTTGAAAAACATTTTTGGACTGCACCAACTTAGTTAGAATGTATCGACATGTCATGAACCGGCGCTGCCCACCCATACATGACAGATTATTTTTCGTACATCACTCAGATTTCTACCCCATCAATTTTCACCGTGACTCAAGCCAGATCACACAACCCCGAGAAGTGTTATTCAAATATTTATTGGTACCATCTCCAACATTCGACCTGTAAGAGAGCATGAGCTTGAAGAGAGAGAGAAACGTACAGGTCCAAACAACGATAATAGTTTAATCCTCCGGTGAAGCCGGTCCGGCTGAATTCGGCGGCGTAGTAGCTGATGTCATCGTCGGTCAGCCAAGAGGGCAAGTCAACGGGGCGGTCCTGGAATAGTTTGGTCATTCCTGAGAGTCCTAGGTCTTTAGGCACGATCAGTGGGCCTGGATTACGGCTCGTGAGGAAGAGCTGAAAGAGTATGGCAGCATCAGCTTTTGCAAGGTCTTCTTCCATCTCTCCAGGTTCCTACCAAGTATAAAAGATTACATGCATCGTCAGGAAGGTAACTGTAAAGTTCCAAATCTTTAAAAGATGAAGCTCAAGGCAAGTCAGATCTCGACTTTACGACGTTGGCCCTCACCTGAAACCTGCAAACGTAGTAATCATCTCCGTACATCGCCCTCACCGACTCCAGGGGCTTCCTCTCCGGATCACTTGGGAACCACATGCGGCCAGGGCACCACGGGACGCTCGTGTTGACCAGCGCCTTCACTCGGTCGGGTCTGAACAGGCACAGGTACCACGCGATGAGCGCCCCCCAGTCGTGCCCCACCACGAACACCTGCCCGATCCCCAACGCGTCCAGCATCCCCACAAGGTCCCCCACCACGTGGAACGCCGTGTAGGACCCCACGCACGGCGGTGCGTCGGTGCCGCCGTAGCCCCGGAGGTCGGGCGCCACGGCACGGTAGCCCAAGGTCGCAAGGGACACCATCTGGTGGCGCCACGAGTACCACAGCTCCGGGAAGCCATGGATGAAGAGGACCGTGTCGGGGCCGTCACCGAGGGACGCCACGTGCATGTTTATGCCGTTGGTTGGAACAGTTGCGTGCTCGATCTTCTCCATTTTTTCGACGTTTTCCTGTTTCGTTACAGTTCTCTGCTGGACGAGTTTTGTGAGTGTAACGAAGAAGATGGACAGACGAAACGAGAGTATATAATCAATGGAGAGTTTGGAGAAAGAAGACAGAATGACGTTTCCTACTAAAACAAGGAGAATTAAGTCATATTTTCCTTAAGAAAGGGCAATTTTTTTCCCTATTGTCGCCGTTCACCTGTACAAGATCGGAATTGACGGATTTGTATTGAACTCATCACTTTATAAATCAGAAGTGTACAAAGGTTGTCACGTACATGCCTACATGGTATTTCATACGGGCAATTTTTTCCTCCAATCATGCCTCTAATTAGCAGGCTGTAATGTACATATCCCACATGAAAGTTTAACTGAAATTAAGTCTTTGTTTGGAAAATTCGGATGAGGAATTGGTATGGAAAGAAATCGGTGGGCCAAAAGCCAATTCTTTGTTTGCACTGGACAAGAATGTTGTTTTCACCGTCCAATACTTTCTCATTTCAATTTGGTCACAATTTCCAAACAAATTAAATTTCAATTCTTTATCTTTTTTTCACCTTCACTATCAACACTCCAAACAGTGAGTAACTCCTTTTTCTTCCCTTCAATTAGCTTTACCTGAAGTTTCTCCGGCTCCTAGTTTTGCTCCCAAACACACTTTGACGGCGGATGATGTCCATGTTTGTAACTCGATAAAAAAAAATTAATAAGGAATGAAGAAAAACGTAACTTGCGTAGGATTTCCATCTTGCGAGGTTATGGAACAAATTACGGTCTTAAATGTACCCTTTTAGTTTAATATTCATTGTGCCCATTAAATGGCTCAAATTTATTCCCTTTTTTTCTTTTTCCTCTTTTCCATCGCGCTCACTCACTTTTTCTCACACACAAATTCAACTTTATCGCAGCACTAATAATAGGAATAATAATGACAATGACAGGTAGATGGACGATCCATCTTGATATAGTTACAGTAAAAAATTAAAAAAAACATAATGAGTTTTGGTGATTTATCATCTTTTTTTTTACCTTTGAGATGATTCTTACATTTTCTCTTCTGTATTTTGTGATAATAATAAGATCATTATTAAAGGTTATTATGATACTTCCCTTAATTTTGTGTAACTTTCACGATTATGCATATATTTAGGAGATTCTCCATATCTCTCGTCATTGTGCATACTTTTTATTGATCAATTCCAATGGATTATTTTGTTAACTCATCCAATTAAAGCCTATATGCACTCTTAATTATCAGATACATAGATTTATACAGAAATTACATAATTCCCTCATCTACGTTATCTCTTGTCTTGGTATCAAAACTAGATAATTAAAGGAAATATCCTAATTACCTCTAACAATGATTACGTTATTTTTTAAGTCTTCAGCCAATCCGCGAATCGCATTATCCTAGTATTATACTAAGCTGAGAGGCCACGAATCTCCGTGCTTGTTTTCCATCGGCAGAAATCGATGCGACCTAATTAACTTTATCTTCAAAATTTTAATTTTCTGGGAAGAAGTGCACTGATTTTCTTTTTGGCCGAAGTCTGTGCACAGCTCATTATTTAATTGGAGATGCGACCTGTGATTATTCTTGATGCCTAGGGGCATCAAGACAAAATCACGTGAACATCCAAACTTTGTCTTCAAATTTTTTATTACTTTACATCGATACTGTCAAAATGCTAGTTTGTCCCTTCAAAACTTGATGATTTTGTCGAGGTAGGATTAGGATATGAATAAGTTCATGCTCATTAAAAAAACGATGCGCATTTGTTTGTGTCTCCATAACAAATGTTGAGTACATATGACGTGGGATTCAAAAAAAGAAAACGTGAGACTTTAGCAGGATAAAAGAATTTCTGAGATCGTCCTATGAAAACAAATTATCATGCAGCAACACGCGTGCGTGCGGGACTATGTTCCATTCTTCGTGCAACATCATGATGAATTAATGATTTTAATTGTATGGAGAAGCAAAATACTTAACATTATTTTAATCAATATACGGACTTTTTTCTAGAATGCAGACAGTCAATGAATATCTCCCTTTTCTTTCAACAACTAAAAACAAACAAAAAAAAAACACTTATTCAAAACTTAGGAAAAAAATAGAGAAAGGATAAAATTGATTTTGTGACAATTATAGAATTTTTTTTGGTCGAAAGAAAATTGTATTAATTGCTCACATAGCAAAATAAATCCAAGCAGAGCAAAGTCCAAAATTCTACAAAATAAAGACAAATTCAGAAAACAAGGAGGATTAACATAGCATTGCTCGTTTCGCAAAAATGGATCTGTCAAGTAAAATAGTTGATGGAAGATCACTGGATCTCATATCTTCGTCAATGATGAATATATGCTGGAAATTCAATCTCCAGAAACTATAACGTTGTCATATGGCGGTGCACACCTAGATTCGGCTTCCTCTGCACCATTATCGCATGAGACAACTAAAATAGATTCAATGAACACAGATATAACATTTCGGAGAGCAAAATTTCGTGGTTCAACAAGACCAAAGCTCCTTCAATCACTATTAAAGTTGGAGGCTGAAGACTTGTACACGGACAAAGCACTGGGGCTTCCAATCCCGAAAAACGTATTTATGAAATCCCCAGATCTAGATCGGGAGAGGATAACTTTCAGAATTAAAAGCATATTGGGAGATGATAGCTCCCAAATATAGAATTAGATATGAAGAGTTCAAACTCTCAAATCTAAACTAAATTGGGAGAAATGAAGAAACGAGAAAAGAACAAAAAAACACAAACAAAATCAATAAGAGGGAGAGAGGGGAGGGTGAGACTAGTTCAAACCCTCCCCCATGATTGCAGGTTGAAGAAAACTATGGAGAGAGAAGAGAGAGCGAAAGGGGGAGAGACTTCTTGGTAGGAGTGTCAATAGGTCGGGTCGGGTCGGGCTTTCATAATACCCTACTCAACTTGAAATTTATAGGATCATGCTCGACCCACCTTGACCCGCCTTGAGACCCTGTTCAGCATATATCCCCAAGAGAGGGTCGAATCAGGTCGGGCTAGGTTTTATTTATTTTTGGGAAATTTTCAATTAAGGACTCAAAGTGGGTCTTTTTTCTTAAAAAAAAAAAGAATCTCAAGTGGACAATGTCTCAATTAAGAATCCAAAGTGCCCAAACCAGTCTCAAATAGGGACCTCATCTTGCCGGCCAGCCAAATGTTCGCCGATCGATGAGCGTGAAACATTTTCTGACGCCAGAATAGGGGCAATTTTGTCTTTTTCTTTTCTCTTCCTTTCTTTTTTTCCTTTTTTCTTTTTCTCTCTTCCCTCTTGTGGCCATCGCCAGTGATGTCCGCCGACATCAGGCAACGGCCACCCTCACAGGCGTTGGGTGACGGCCGCCTTCGCCTGGGCAAGCGAGAGTTACCCTTGCCCTCGTCGGATTTGGCAAGGAACGCACTCGCTCTCCTAGGCGAGGATGACCCTCACCTGACGCCAGCAAGGCTGAGGGAGGCCCTCGCCGCAACCCTTGCTAGCGCAAGCAAGGTGCCTCGCCCCGATGCCGACGAAGGCGGTCCTTGACTGAGGCCAGCGGACATCCCCGACAATGGCCACAAGAAGGAAGAGAGAAAAAAGAAAAAAAAAGAAAGGAAAAGAAAAGAAAAAAGAAAAAATTGCCCTTATTCCGGCATCGAAAATGTCTCACGCTCGCCAGCCGGCGAGATGGGGTCTTTATTTGAGACTGATTTTGACACTTTGGGTCCTTAATTGAGACATTGTCCACCTGTGCTCCAAATAGCTAAAGAACAGTGCTGCTGTTACCTTAAATCTAGGGTTCGGTCACGCAGAGAGAGAGGAGAGAGAAGGGGAGATAAAGGGGGGGAGATTTGTGGGTAGTCCCAAGGTGTCAATAGGTCCAGCCTGACCCAATCCCAACGCTAATAAAACCCACATCTTAAAGTCCTATCCGAAGAAGACTAAGGCCCAATCCCAAAATACCCCAAATTTTAGGGCTGGACTGGGCCAACGGGGGTTGGGCCAGGTCAGCGCGGGCTTTTTTGACACCCCTACTTCTTGGTTAATATTCAAGAATTTCACTAAGAGTAGTATTTAGTGAAAAATGATAATTGAATTTTTTCTTTAGCCTTTTACTTGTTTTATTTTTTTTCTTATTAGTTCCATCTCTTTCTCTTTAAAGTTAAAATGCATTGCAATATTAAGATGATTCGTCAATGAGGGTTAAATAAAAATTTAAAAGTGAGATAACATTCACTTTTGACTTAAATATATAGACGTTCAGACTGTTCATTGTATCATTTTCTCCCCAATAGTAATTAGATTGAGGACTTTTCGTTCTTGCAAATCCCGATTAAAACCTTTTTTTGTGTGCGTGTTTGCGTGCATGAGTGAGAGGACCTTGTAATAAAGAAAACGTTTCTAATGGGAAGAAAATTTGATAGAATTTGTTAAGCAAAGTGGTTTCACTCTCTGTTATATAGTGCAAAGCACATTAGAAGCTGTACAGGATCGGTTTATCATAAATAGATTCATTAAGCCTAACCCTGCTTTACCTTAATTGTCATTTGAACAAGTAAAAGTTATGTCCTGTATGGAGTGGGAATAACATTTTTCTTCTGCATGAATATAGAGTTTTGAAAATTCCAAACATGTTAGAGATGGATAGACTCCGGCACATCCCATTTTTGACCTATTGATCCTAGCATCATAGGTCACCGAATGGCCGCCGCCTAATTACTAGACTGGCTAACCGTAATAATTCCATAATCACCTAGCGAAAATATGGCAAACAATTAAAATAGCCCTATGTTCAAATCTGACAATGCTAAACTTTCTTTGGGTACTTTTGCAGATTGAATTCACACAAGAATCAACCAATGTTCGCCTGGAGTGGGGTTATGCTATGCTTTTCTTCGTAAATCGCGATAGCAAAATCTATTGACATTTTACTGTTCTTTTCTCCTCTTCTTTTGTCCATCTCGCCATTTTTTTAAGCCATGTATTGCCGAGCTTGTTTATCGTATTAAAGGTTAAGTGATATTATAAATGTAATCTTCACTTGCCTAGCAAAAAAAGAATTTTAAATGGATCATCATAATTAGGATGATAAAAGAAGTATTTCCATATTTGAAGTCTTTAAACACACTTTTTTTTTATATGATGTCTTCTTTTTATTGAGAAATTATGAAATTAAGTAGGTGCAATGCACGAGACTGAAAAAATAGTTCTCTTACGTAATCAGTATCCACCATATGTGCACACACGCTTTCACAAAAATCAGAAACAAAAGCTTATAAAAGGATTTTCCCAGTTTCTATTTTCGATTTCCATTTTTGATCATCTTTAGTTCGTAATTGCGGAATGGATAATGAATGGATTAAACTTTTTATTAATTCTATTATTCTCGTCCCCATTTACTGTCCACGGTGGGTATCAACGTAGGCAAAAACGATGGACACCATCGCGAGGGACAACTTGAGACACTGCTAGATCACGGGGACGAGAATTTCTTGAAGAAGTCATGAATGTGAGCAGTGACCTCCTGAGGCTTCTCTTGCTGGAGGCAATGACCCACTCCTTCCATCACCACCACTTCTTCCAAGTTGGGCACCGCCCGCTTCAGCCCACCGCCGTGGTTGTGCTCCTTCGCGCCGGGGATGTGATAGATGTGGTCCAGGTCCCCCACTATGAACTTCGTCGGCACTTTGATCCCCACTCCGTCCCATGGCGCCGATAGCTCCCTACTTCTGCATCCATAAAGGAGTTTATTAGCGGTCAAAATGGATTAAGATATCGCTTTGATTAATAGTATCAAATATTTGAGATGTCCTATTTTCTTTATAATTCGACATTTTATTAAATTTAACACGACTATTTCTTTCATTTTTTTATGCAACCGTTATTCTTTAATTAAGTACGATTTACTCTCATCTTATATTTTACAACATTTTGTATGGGATTGAACCAAAGGATGCCCTATTAAGCTCTATCTCATGATATTGATTCACGTTAATAATTAATGTTCAAAAGTCACTTCCACTATAATATATTAGATACTAAATTAGATAAATTAGCCATTGCGTTATGTTGCGAGCACTGTTAAGGCTAAACGTTCCAGTGCTTTCCTCCTCATAGATCCATCTACTTGAACATTGGGGAAATGCGAAGTGAACATATTCGGAGGTGGCAATTGCCGATGGTATGGAGGAACATGACTCAAGCCCGATATGAATTTACGGTTCTGATTTCTACCTTATAACCTTTCGCCATAACTCAAGCCAGATCGCACACCCGAGGCAGTGTTGTTCAAATTTTTATCAGTACCACATCTTCAACGTTCAAACTGTAAGAGAGCACAAGATAAGCTTAGGGAGAGAAACTTACAAGTCCCAGCAGCGGTAATAGTTCAATCCTCCGGTGAAACCGGTCCGGCTGAATTCGGCGGCGTAGTAGCTGATGTCATCCTCGGTCAGCCCAGGGGGCAAGTCAACCTGGTGGTCCTCGAATTGTTTGGTCAATCCTGAGAACCCTACATCTTTAGGCACGATGAATGGGCTCGGGTCACGGCTTGTGAGGAACAGCTTAATGAGTTTGGCGGTATCGGCTCTTGCAAAGTCCTCTTCAGCCACTCCAGGTTCCTACCAAGTTAAGTATAAAAGATTACCATGGTCGGGAAAGTAATTAAGATCGACTTTGTACCCTACCAACATCAAAAGCTGACCACAAAAAGGTGGGAACGAGTCGAGTTACCAGTGAGCTACTTGAGAAATTACTCTGATTCTACTCATCATAAGCATAATGGTAGAATTTTTCTACATCTGAACTTTGTCTTTATAGAAATACTTATTAAATTCGATTTTGAGCTTCAACTCAAGCTTGCATGGTGTGTGATCCACGTTTCCTTTGTAGCAACGACTCAAAGTTGCGGGTTATTAAAATGTTCAAGCCCTAAGCCAAGTCAGATCCCGACTATTCAACATCGGTCCTTTGCTCACCAGAAACCAGCAAAGGTAGTAATCATCTCCGAACATCGCCCTCGTCGTCTCAACGGGCTTCCTCTCCGGATTCCTTGGGAACCAGGTGACGCTCGTGTTCACCAACGCCTTCACCCGGTCGGGCCTGAGCAGGCACAAGTGCCACGAGATGACCGCCCCAAAGTCGTGCCCCACCACGAACACCCGCCCGATCCCCAGCGCGTCCAGCATCCCCACCAGGTCCCCCACCACGTGGAACACCGTGTATGACTCCGTGCACAGTGGTGCGTCGGTGCCGCCGTAGCCCCGGAGGTCAGGCGCGATGGCACGGTAGCCGAGGGCCGCGAGGGACACCATCTGGTGGCGCCACGAGTACCAGAGCTCCGGGAAGCCATGGATGAAGAGGACCGTATTGGGGCCGTCGCCAACGGACGCCACGTGCATGTTTATGCCGTTGGTGCGAACCGTTGTGTGCTCGATCTTCTCCATTTTTCGATGTTTTCCTGTAACGAGTTTTGCGAGTGCGGCGATGGAGATGAAGAGATGAAATGAGGGTATATAAATGGCTCGAGAGTTTTTCCTTTTCGTTGAACCAAACCAAGCAACTGGAGAGGAGGAAGACAAAATGATATTTCCCCGTAAAAAAAAAGGAATTAATTAAAAAAAGTTTTTAATACTTGTACAAAATGACAGATTCGCATTATGTTTTTGAACTTATCTTTAAAACCTATATTTCTATTCTTCATCTTCTTTTCACCTTCACTTTCCACTCTTCCAACGGAATATCAATGTGTTCACCTCTTTTTCTTCACTTCAATTTTCTTTACCTTAATTTCATCCGCCTCCTATTTTTTCTCCCGAACATCCTGTAAAAGTGGAGGATGTCCAAGTTTAGAACTCAACAATTAGGAGAATGATTGAAGGATATTTGTTTTAACAAAAAAATGAAGGAAAACATGATCCATTTAATACAAACAAAAAAAACTAGTTATTATAGTTAGGATTTCGATCTTGTAATGTTTTAGACTGAATTTCTATCTTAAATGTACCTTTTTGAGGTTAATATCCATTGTACCCATGGAATGACTCAAGTTTTATTCCCTTTAATGGAAATAACAGCAATGATCTGCCGTGATAAAGTTGTAACAAAAATTAAAAGACATAATTGGTTTTGGTGATTTGTCATCTTTCTTTTCATTTTTTAGATAATTTTTACGTTTTCTCTATTATATTTCGTGATTATTATAAGAGCATTGTTAGAGATAATTAGGTATTTTCCTTAATTTTGCGTATCTCTCGTGATTATACGTGTATCTTGGAGATTCTCCATATCTCACTTGATTAAGCATATTTGTAATTGATCCTAATTGATTATATCGTTATTTAAAATAGTCATCTAATAAACTCATGTACTATTCATTATTAGATACACAAAAATATACATAAATTACTCAATTCTCTCAACCGATTATTTCTTATCTCGGTATCAGAGTTAGACAATCAAGAAGAATATTCTAATTATTTCTAGCAATGGCTCTGCTATTTTCAAGTGTTCAATTCATCCGTGCATAGCATTATCCTAGTTCTACACTAAGCCGAGAGGCCACGGATCTCTACACTAATTTCTCATTGCAAGAAATCGAGTAAACTAATCGAAGTCATAATTTTCTGGGTCAGAGAAAAATATGACAGAAACACTGCAATACTATCCCTCATTCTTTTCTTCGGAAGAAAATGCATTGTTTTTCTTTTTGGCCGAAGTCCGTGCACGATTCATTATTTAATTGGAGTTGGTAGAACATTGGATGCGACCTGTGATTGGTCTTTATGCCAGGGGGCATGAAGACAAAATTATGTGAACATCCAAACTTTGTCATTAAATTTTTAATTAGCTTGTATCATATATTACCGTAATGTTAGTTTATCTCTTGAAAACTTTTTTTTTTTTTTGGTAACCCAGGAACCCCCCGCACGGCCGACAGCCGGAGGAGTAAACCTGGGGTGACGCTAGCGCAGGACCCACCACTACGGCGCATCTCTTGAAAACTTGATGATTCTCTCATTCACATAATTGTTGCACATAATTTATTCTACTACAAACACATATATCAAAATATAATCACATTTTTGTATTTAGATCAAGAATATATAAGGTTTCCTTTAAACTTTTACTTTCCAAAAAAAAACTATTAATTTTGATTAGGAAAGAAAACAATATTTTTTGTCAAATTGAATGCATTATGCTTCAAACGTCATTCTACTATGATATGTTACATTTGGGTTAGGTAAATCAACTACCGTTGTTCAGGGTAAACGTTCTAGCATTTAGATTCCTACCCTATAAACTTTCGCCATAACTCAAGTTAGGTCGCGCAACTGCTGCCGCCATTATTCAAATCTATAGAAGTACCATCTTCAACATCCAAACTGGAAGAGAGAATGAGCTTGGAGAAAGATACGTACGAGTCCATACACCGGAAGTACTTCTCTCATTCACATAATTGTTGCACATAATTTGTTCTACTACAAACACATATATCACAATATAATCAAATTTTTGTATTTAGATTGAGAATTTATAAGGTTTCCTTTACACTTTTACTTCCCAAAAAAAACTATTAATTTTGATTAGGAAAGAAAACAATATTTTTCATCAAATTGAATGCATTAATGTTCAAAAATCCTTCTACTATGATATTACATTTGGGTTAGGTGAATCAACTACAACTATTCAGAGTAAACGTTCTAACATTTAGATTCCTACCCTATAAACTTCCGCCATAACTCAAGTTAGGCCGTGCAATTGCTGGCGCTATTATTCAAATCTATAGAAGTATCATCTTCAACGTCCAAACCGGAAGAGAGCATGAGCTTAGAGAGGGAAACGTACAAGTCCATACACCGGAAGTACTTCTCTCATTCACATAATTGTTGCACATAATTTATTCTACTACAAACACATATATCACAATATAATCAAATTTTTGTATTTAGATTGAGAATTTATAAGGTTTCCTTTACACTTTTACTTTCCAAAAAAAAACTATTAATTTTGATTAGGAAAGAAAACAATATTTTTTGTCAAATTGAATGCATTAATGTTCAAAAGTCCTTCTACTATGATATATTACATTTGGGTAAGGTGAATTAACTACCGCTATTCAGGGTAAACGTTCTAACATTTAGATTCTTATTGTTGACACCTAAATTTCGGCGCATCATTTAATGTTAATTTGCATAGAAAATTAGGGATTAAAATTTTAACCCCTAAACAAAAATATTTAAATTGCATAACATATTGTTTAGGTTCATTTTAATTTAGTTGCATTTGCATCAAATTGGTGATTGCAATCGAACTTAAATTTTATCGGACGAGACTCGGCTCGCTCGAGATGCTAGGGCCGGGAATTTCGCGTCACGTGGGCTTGGTTGTTTTAATTTGGGCTTAGCCCAAGTTAATTCAGCCCATTAAAATTGAATTAAGCCTTAAGCCCAAGTTTAAGCCCATTAGGTTAATTAAGCCCATTCAATTTGACCTAGATTAGTCTATATATACATACATTAGGTCAGATTTTTAAGGGTGGAACATAATTTTCAGATCAAAAATTCTCAAGAGAGTGGGTGAGAGAGGGAGAGCAAGACGTCGGCGCGCCGCACCACCGCGTCGCACCTCCGCACGCTGCTGCCCAGACTTGCGGCCACGCCGAGACGTGAAGACCTTCACATGCAGCAAAGTCAGAGTCTTCAACAGAAGACTCGTCCAAGTCGAAGACGTCTTGAAGAAGGCCGCCCAGTCCACGCCTTCAGCAAGTTGAAGCGAAGCATCAGTCCAGCTTCTCCTGCCGTGCGTATCACCTTTACATGCATTAGAACCATGCATGTTACGTAGTCACAAGGAAGAATTGAGAGAAGAAAAGTCAAAGGTGGGGGATTGTTTTCTTCAGAGGGGGACACGGCCACACAAAAATATAACAAAAGAGGAGGAAGGGGACGTGAATTAAGCCAAAATCGGTCAACAAAAGGGGCTGGTCTTCGGGGCTCTCTGACAAGATTCAAACAAAAGGGTACAGAACATTGAAGAAAGGAAGTTGCCGAAGAAAAGAAGTCAAAGAAGATTTTCTTCTTCCTTTGACTCTTCCAGAGATCGTCCACGTTGATCAATGACGTTGATGAGTCCAGTTTGACAAGAGAAGAAGACCATCACAAGACACGAGAAGAACGTAGCAGCTCCTTGCACCCGTGCACTTCACCGACGTCCAGTGTGCTTTGCTCTAGTTTCGCTTGTCACAACAGTCCAACGAAGCACCATCCAGCGAACTTTTCGTCCACCGTGATTGCATGACCAAATCGTGACTCCGAGACAACGTCGAATCATCCCCGTTGCACGAAGACGTCCAGCCGCCGTGCCGGACAGCCGCGCCGTGAGCCTCCGCCAAGCGCCAACGTGAGTTGCCGTGTCGTGGTCGGTTGTTCGTCGCGATCCCGATCCCGAGCCAATTCGAATTTGGTAATTTTCAAATTAGGTAAGTGAATATATCATGAATATTCCTTTCAAATATTTAGTTTCCTGATTTGCATATCGGAATATTTTGTGAATATTGCATGAATATTAGATATCTTTAGGATAATGTTCAGAATATCCGCAATATTTTGAAAATATTCAAATTAGGAAAACTTTCCTAATTTAGCAACGTATCGGGACGACTATCCGACTTTAACCCTAAAGTCCGATACGCGGCGGTACGGAGAATCATTATCCAATTCATAACTATTTGAATACGATAATGATCTCAATTTGCTTCCCAAATTTGAATCATCAATTATCCGTTAATATCTATAACCCTTTAGATATGACCGATAATTTGATTCTTGTGCCTAATCCGAGTTTGAAACGAATATGGCGGATTGCGTGGTTGATTTGAATCGGTTGTTATCCTTGTTTTAAATTGTTTTTCTTTTCAAATAAAAAGAAAACCCAAAAATATTTTCTGTTTTGATTTAAATTAGAATTTTTGCATGTCTAGGTTGTTTTGAATATATCCCGAAGGATAAGATAAATATCTAATTTAAATTAGGACATAACGTGGCAAGTTTTCCTAATTTAAATTAGGTATTATTTCAAATCCTAACGGATTATTCACGTTATTTTATAATTCCGAATTTTCAAGAAAACCCCAAAAAAGAGTGAATTGTTTTAGGGCAAATTAGGATAGATTGCATTTTAATTTAAGTTATTTTATTATTCCGAATTTTTAATCAAAAATCCCAAAAAGAAATCATGTTAGGGTAGATTAAGTCATTATAGATTGCATGTTATCTTAGGTATTTTTGAATTTCGAATTTTAAACAGAAAATACCAAAAATAGAAATCATTAGGTTGCATGTTAAATTAGGCATGTTTTTAATTCCGAATTTCATTTAATTCCGAATTTCATTCATTAGAAAATACCAAAAATATGTCATTCACACGTCATTAGAATTAGGTCACGTCGTCGTGTGTCATATAGTTTGCATGCTAGGTTGCATTTATTTCGCATGTCATATTTGCACGTCATGGCATATAGTTTAGATTTCATTTAAATAAAGTGAAAATCAAAAAAAAGAGAATTTGAATGAATGCTTTGTTAATTAGAAATCATATTAGGGTTGTCTGTATGATTTTTCACTAACATCGCAGATGCTTGCTGGATCCCGGGTAAGTTGTTCTCCTAAACTAGCGATTTATTTAATGCTTTGATTTATGGGTGTTAAATTGGTGGTTTGCGCACCCGCATGAACACCTCACATGTTAGTGGCTAAGTTAAAATGGATCCGAACTGCCTGCCAAAATATTTTTGAAATGAAAAGGTACCGAAAGGGCGTTAGACTAGATCTAGCGTAATCAAGTCCCCGGGCTTAGAATCTCTGGTTCGTAGAAATAAAATAGTACTCCCGTTATTTTATTTAGGTTTCTAATCAACCTATCCTAAATGATTAGTGGCGACTCCTATTGAAAATATTTGCACGTTCACAATTGGACCTAAGTTGCGATTTGGTAGAGTTTGGGAGAACTCGAGCTAGGTTAGTTAATTTAATTAATCTAGTAATCCATTAGCCCCGAAAGAAATCGATGAAAATTTTTTTAGGGTCGCGACAGCTTGGCGACTCCGCTGGGGACTTGAGTTAAAACTTTTAGTGGACTTAGGCCAGTTTTTCATTTCAAAAACAATTTTTGTTTGGCAGCGAGGATCCCAGGTACGTCCCTAACATGTTAAGGTGTTAAATGTTCTTGCAGTATGGGAGGTATAAGGGGAGGCGTGATTGTTAACCCTTGTTTTGCAGGGAGGTGGTTGAATGTATGGTTTATTTTATGCACGAAGCGCTGTTTGATATAACCTGTTGTGCATGCCTTACATTTTCACTACACCGCACACACTACCTGCTGCCGGACCTGGGCGGCATAGGTTTAGGATGGTACTGAGACAGTGGACACCCCGACCAAAACCATTTGGTACGGGTCGCCCTTCTCGGTCCCGAAATTTTCTTTCAAGGTGTCATTGAGTACCCACCATGGTTGTATTCCACTCAACCCGGGTCGGCTCTTTGACCAAGCCGGAGTCAGGGGAACCCCAGCCTAACCACCACCATGATTGGTTTAGCTCGGTAATCCTCGCGTCTCCATTTTGCAAGCCAGAGTCTAGGTAGAAATCGAACCTCACATTTCATGCGCATGTCTATGTGATTGCCATTTCTCTATCCGGTGAAGTAAGTTTTCTTCAACTCTTATCTCGCAATTTATTTATGCTTCGTCTTTTTCTTTGGTCGGTCCATGATAGGTCTAAGTTGATCGGAATTTTTGAAAGTAAAATTCATTGAATTTTTTTTCAAAAGGAAAGACAAAGGAAAAATAAAGCTTTGAAAAGAAATTACTTTCAATTATTTTCCTAGGTCTATCATAGGTCATTATTTCCTAAGAAATGTGCCATCATTTTCACAAATACATGGAGTAATGAAAAATGTCATGGAAAATGGGAACAAAAAGGGACGGTTAGACCAATGTCATGGATCGACGTGTGATTTTGCTTGACACTTATATATGCCTGTTTCATTGTAAGTTAGGTAATTTGCCACGGATCCTCCTCATCCTCATAATACTCGATCGGTGACCAAAAGAAGGATGGCCAATCAAGCCGAGATTGCAGCCATGATCGACGAAAAGCTGAAGGAACATATGAATGCAATCAATGAGCAAATCACGGCTGCCATGTCCAAAATGATGGGTGATTTCATGGCCAAACAGCAGCAGATCAATGTTGCCTCTCAACCGGAAATTCCACCTCCAACTCGTCAAGGCCTCCGCCTTGACAAATCTCTTGCAGTGAACACTAATCCAACCCTTCAACCGGATGATGTTGTTCTGATTGACACCAGTGCTTCACCGTCGGTCCCTGTTCTTCAGTCACCCCCCAATGATGAGAATGCCAGGTTGCTGGCTAAGCTTGACCAGAAATTACGTGAAGTGGAGGGAACTCAAAGTGTTCCGGCTGTCGATTTGTCCGTTTTTACTCGAGTCCAAGTGCCCGAAAAGTTCAAGATGCCAGCTTTCGAGAAGTACGACGGCACCTCCAACCCGATTCAACATATTGATATGTACCAGGGGCTCATGAATAGATATGTTTCTAACGGACCTTAGATGATCCAAACCTTCCAAGCAAGCTTGAAGGATGCTGCAATGAGGTGGTATACCAACCACCAGATCAACCGGAAAGACTCGTGGGAAGAGGTGGCAAACCTTTTCATCAAACACTTTAAGTTCAACCTCGACGTCACTATTACGAGGGAAGACCTGGAAAGAGCTGAACAGAAAAAGGGCGAGACTCTAAAGGAGTATGCCACTCGTTGGAGGAACATGGCAGGGCAGATCATGCCGGAACCCGCGGAACGTGACCTAATGAAGTTGTTTGTGTCCACCTTACCATAGCCGGTTCGTTCACGAATGTTAGTGACGGCCGCCCAATCTTTTGGCCAACTGATAGCCATGGGTGAAGAGATCGAGACCGGGCTCAAGAAGGGATGGTACGGTGAATCGGGCTCATCGGCCAAGAGGTTTACTAATAAGAAAGACAAAGAACATGCCTCCGAGGTCAACATGACCTATCTGCAGAAGTCACCGGCTCAAACTCCGAAGCTACAGTTCAGCACCCAGCAGACAACCTCTTATGGACGGCAAGGCCAGCAGGATCCACGCCAGCAGCGCAAACCTCGCCAGTTCACTCCACTTCCTGGGACATTATCTCAAGTACTGGCGGTTCTAAGAAAGAAGAACCTGCTAGGCTCGGAACCGCAAAGATCTAACGCTCCGAGCTATGTAAAGTATGACCCGTCCAAGAAGTGCGATTATCATAGAGGTGAGGTTGGGCATTCGACAGATGATTGCCAAATACTCAAACATCGAGTGCAGGATCTACTTGACACTGGAGCGTTTGCGCTACAGCCAGCTGGTAAGCCCAATGTGCAGAACAATCCACTCCCTGATCATTCGAACAGTGTAAATGTTGTCCTTGGTCCGGGAGTCAAGCAGGTTCGAGGCTTCAGGGTCTCTCTTGAAGATATCTTTGATGCTCTAGTCCGAGCTGGTTATGTTTCGGCTGGTGAAGTATTGTCACTCAGTGAAATAGAAAAGAAAGTGGATGACTTAGTGAAAAAGGGAATGATCGGGACAGCGAATGAATTCGGGGTAGTGGCCACTATATCCCAAGTCACCATTGACTGGAAGGAAGAACTTGCAAGGATCACCGATGAACAAGTGAAGTTGGATCCTGACATGCCCACTCTCGAAGACGCCTCTGACGATGATCTTGGGATCATTATACCCTACACTCCGGAAGTATTGACCCTGGCATCACCTCAGCCCTACGCTTATGAAAGTGACAAGATGGTTCCATGGTCGTACGACGTCGATCTAAAGCACGAGGTTCAGGACCTCTTAGATACTGGGGCATCAACATTTCGTGCTTCGTGGCTCTGCGAAGGCCGAGATGATCTTGTCATAGTTCCAGACATCCAGACTATATCCCCGAGTCCTGCAAGGTTGATACATGAAGAGAAGGAGGTGATCGACACCCTGGGGCAACCGAGCGGCAAGTTCGACTACTACGTGAAATATTCGGCTCCCCCGAGCTTCTATATTGACCAGTGTGATATCGTCCCCGATGGATGGGGAGGTATAGATGATCTAACACCTCCAGTGACAGAAGATCCTGATGATGCGATGGGAGGAATCGCTGCTTTGTTCAATAACATGCTCATTGGAGCTATCGAGGAAGGACCGTTGGAAGGAGTGGGCACTGGCCCGCGAGAGTAACACCTTTACTTTTTTTCGCACACTCCCCTGCGTGGGAATTTTTACTGCTTTTTTAGGATTTGCCCCGTTTCGGGTGCTGCTTCTCATTTCCGTTTCTAGGTTTTGATTGTCGCGGTTTTCATTCAATAAATGTAATTCATTTCGAAAGAATCAATGAAATTACAAGTTTTATTCTCATTTTTGAGGGCATGTTGAGGTACATCAAACCAGCCCGGTAATGATATCCAACCGATAAAAGAAAATATAGTCCAAGGAGAATTCTGAGGCCTGGGCTTCTTCATGTTTCCTCATGATAAAACTTTTTCGAAATGAATTTCAGAAAATCAAAAACACAGAAAAAATTATAATTACAAAAAAAAATGCAATGTTTAGCCCTGTTTGTCCTTCTGAATCTCCTACTTTATGTTTCAGGGGCAACTCCGTGTTCTCTTGCGTACGGTATGGAAGCAGTTCTACCTGTTGAAATTGAAATCCCTTCATTGCGTATTCTTTCACAGGTACAATTGTCAGAAGCAGATTGGATTCAGCAGAGGTTGGACCAGTTGAACCTGATTGATGAAAGAAGGCTTAGAGCTCTATGTCATGGCCAGTGCTACCAACAGCGAGTTGCTAAATCTTTCAACAAGAAAGTCAAGCCTCGACATTTCCAGGTAGGCAATCTTGTCCTACGGAAGTTATTGCCGATAGTTCCTCTTCCAGAAGGAAAATTCGCTCCAAATTATGGCGGTCCGTACGTCATGAAGAAAGTCCTTCCAGGAGGTACTTTGATTTTGGCCGAGATGGATGGTCGTGTTTTTTCCAGTCCAGTTAATTCTGATTCTGTGAAAAAGTATTACACTTGATTTGTACTCATTCTGACTTTGTTTCAATCAAGTTTCAAATCGAATTTCATGAATCAATTGATATTACTAAGTTTTGTTTGAGGAAAGCTTTTGATCTGGCAATCTATTTCTGTCCTAATGAAGTGATCATATTGCATGAGAGACTTCAAGATGACGAAAGGCAAGACATTTCCATACACGTCCTGAATAATAATAATCCCCAGTGCGAGTTGAGTGAAAATTCCGTGCTGACAAGGTAAAGGATTATCTCACGAGAAGTATGACGATCAAAATGATGAGAGGCATTCATTTCCTCTATCTAAACACTACAAGTTATCATTTGTTTAACCCCTTTGAACGGAGTTTCATTTCTCACCCCTGTCAGGAACAATCCCATACTGGGGCAATTCCTTAGAAAGTTCAAAATGATTAGAATTTTCTTGCTTTCACTTGCATCAATCTTCAAGTATATTTATTGCATGCAAATTTTGTGTTAGCTCGAGTGCCTTAGATATGACGAAGAGCATTCCTTTCTATACCCTTACATACTATACCCTTTGCATACCCAATTTGAGCGGTGAATTCATTTCAACCCTATTGGTGATCATTCCTGCGATGAACAAATGAAGTCATCTCAAAGCAAGTTCAAGATGAATTGGGGCAAGTGGGAGCTCGAAAGAAAATTCAATAGAAAGGACGTAAAAGGATTCCAATGAATCGAAGTGCTCTCTCTCGAAAAGAAATCTCTCGAAAAGAAAATCTCTCTCTCTCAAAAAAAAAATGAATGAAATGAGAGAGAAAAATGAGAGAAAGAAAAGCTTCAGCAATAATTGAGTCGATATGCAAGATCATTCTTCAAGGAAAAGACAATTTGAAGGTTCATTTGTGGAACAATCGCAAGAGATAGATCAATTGGATGATCACCAATCTCCATGTTCTATAATACCCCCTTTGATGAAAATAGGCCATTCATTTCAAGCCTACCCGAACCTACGTTACAACCCTTACCGAAGTCTCTTCAGAATAGGGCACTTGAGTTAACGTAGAATTTCAAATGCTTATAAATGTTGCTCGAAGAAGTGCGAGCAAGATTTCTCTATCTCATTTTCGCAGCATTCCTGAATTGTAAACCCGGAACAGCTGATAATATCAATTCTTTCAATAGCCTCGACTCGAAGAGTCTCTTTTGTTAAGTCATTGACCAAGCCCATGTTTCAGTCCTTATAAAAACCTCTCAGATTGGCTAAGTTATACTGATTTTGAGAATATCCGAACCCTTGTCAAGCACGACGAAGAGAGTTTGAGTGATTCTTATACCCGCATTAAAGGTCGGGACAAAAGCCTTTCATTGAGAGTGAGTGGAAAGTCCTTTCTGATTAAAGGTCTCTCATTTAATGTGATCAAATTGTCAAAAGGACAAAATGATTGTTCTCATTGATAAATTCCTCAGTGAAGCTTGGTAATGCTAATGTAATCAAATGGTCAAAAGGACGAAATGATTGTTCTTAATTGATAAATTCCCCAGATGAAGCTTGGTAATGCGAGCAGATTCATAAATTATGTTTCCTCTGCCTCTGCGCACGTGGTATTTTAACATTTTCTCAGGTAAGAACAGGAGCGATGCCATTGGCTGCGTCATAAGAAGAATTCAGGTAAGCTTGTTATTTATTCTTCGTCGTTTCTCTTTTCAAAATACAATTTCTCACATGGTGTTGCCAAGTGGAGTACGAGGCACACCCCATCTTTTGTTCGCCTAGCAGAATAGGCACCATATTTTCATACTTTTATGTCTGCCAAGTGGAGTACGCGGCAACATAATTTCTCATTAGGTATTGCCAAGTGGAGTACGCGGCATACCCTATATGGTGTTGCTAAGTGGAGTACGAAGCACACCCCAATTGATGTTGCTGAGTGGAGTACGAAGCACATCCCATTTCATGTTCGCCAAGTGGAGTACGCGGCGGCATGATTTTTCATGGTGTTGCCAAGTGGAGTACGAAGCACACCCCAATTGATGTTGCTGAGTGGAGTACGAAGCACATCTCATTTCATGTTCGCCAAGTGGAGTACGCGGCGGCATGGTTTTTCATGGTGTTGCCAAGTGGAGTACGCGGCACACCCCAATTGATGTTGCTGAGTGGAGTACGAAGCACATCCCATTTCATGTTCGCCAAGTGGAGTACGCGGCGGCATGGTTTTTCATGGTGTTGCCAAGTGGAGTACGAAGCACACCCCAATTGATGTTGCTGAGTGGAGTACGAAGCACATCTCATTTCATGTTCGCCAAGTGGAGTACGCGGCGGCATGGTTTTTCATGGTGTTGTCAAGTGGAGTACGCGGCACACCCCAATTGATGTTGCTGAGTGGAGTACGAAGCACATCCCTTTTCATGTTCGCCAAGTGGAGTACGCGGCGGCATGGTGTTGCTAAGTGGAGTACGAAGCACACCAATTAATCCAATTCTTTCTTCATATCATGCGCTATTTCGCATCTGTAGGAAACTACAGGTAACAGATAGGCAATCCAGTACCTCGAAAACCTTACTTCCGGTTGACCAGAAGTTTGGAGATCGAGGGAATTGAAAGCATTATAAAGCATTCTGTCACTCAGACGCTTTTTGGTGCGATCCGTATGTAAGTCTCTTTCACCGCTCCGCATGAAGTGAGAAGCCTTAACATACGTTCCTTATTGTTTGCATATCATGCATCATTGCATTAAAAAAAAAACAAAAACAAAAACAACAAAAGATCAGAATCATTCATCATTTTGCATAGTTTAAATTTAGGTCTCAGTCTTTGAGCGAAACCTCTGCGAGCTTCCACTCAAAGAGGGGCAGCTGTTGACACCTAAATTTCGGCGCATCATTTAATGTTAATTTGCATAGAAAATTAGGGATTAAAATTTTAACCCCTAAACAAAAATATTTAAATTGCATAACATATTGTTTAGGTTCATTTTAATTTAGTTGCATTTGCATCAAATTGGTGATTGCAATCGAACTTAAATTTTATCGGACGAGACTCGGCTCGCTCGAGATGCTAGGGCCGGGAATTTCGCGTCACGTGGGCTTGGTTGTTTTAATTTGGGCTTAGCCCAAGTTAATTCAGCCCATTAAAATTGAATTAAGCCTTAAGCCCAAGTTTAAGCCCATTAGGTTAATTAAGCCCATTCAATTTGACCTAGATTAGTCTATATATACATACATTAGGTCAGATTTTTAAGGGTGGAACATAATTTTCAGATCAAAAATTCTCAAGAGAGTGGGTGAGAGAGGGAGAGCAAGACGTCGGCGCGCCGCACCACCGCGTCGCACCTCCGCACGCTGCTGCCCAGACTTGCGGCCACGCCGAGACGTGAAGACCTTCACATGCAGCAAAGTCAGAGTCTTCAACAGAAGACTCGTCCAAGTCGAAGACGTCTTGAAGAAGGCCGCCCAGTCCACGCCTTCAGCAAGTTGAAGCGAAGCATCAGTCCAGCTTCTCCTGCCGTGCGTATCACCTTTACATGCATTAGAACCATGCATGTTACGTAGTCACAAGGAAGAATTGAGAGAAGAAAAGTCAAAGGTGGGGGATTGTTTTCTTCAGAGGGGGACACGGCCACACAAAAATATAACAAAAGAGGAGGAAGGGGACGTGAATTAAGCCAAAATCGGTCAACAAAAGGGGCTGGTCTTCGGGGCTCTCTGACAAGATTCAAACAAAAGGGTACAGAACATTGAAGAAAGGAAGTTGCCGAAGAAAAGAAGTCAAAGAAGATTTTCTTCTTCCTTTGACTCTTCCAGAGATCGTCCACGTTGATCAATGACGTTGATGAGTCCAGTTTGACAAGAGAAGAAGACCATCACAAGACACGAGAAGAACGTAGCAGCTCCTTGCACCCGTGCACTTCACCGACGTCCAGTGTGCTTTGCTCTAGTTTCGCTTGTCACAACAGTCCAACGAAGCACCATCCAGCGAACTTTTCGTCCACCGTGATTGCATGACCAAATCGTGACTCCGAGACAACGTCGAATCATCCCCGTTGCACGAAGACGTCCAGCCGCCGTGCCGGACAGCCGCGCCGTGAGCCTCCGCCAAGCGCCAACGTGAGTTGCCGTGTCGTGGTCGGTTGTTCGTCGCGATCCCGATCCCGAGCCAATTCGAATTTGGTAATTTTCAAATTAGGTAAGTGAATATATCATGAATATTCCTTTCAAATATTTAGTTTCCTGATTTGCATATCGGAATATTTTGTGAATATTGCATGAATATTAGATATCTTTAGGATAATGTTCAGAATATCCGCAATATTTTGAAAATATTCAAATTAGGAAAACTTTCCTAATTTAGCAACGTATCGGGACGACTATCCGACTTTAACCCTAAAGTCCGATACGCGGCGGTACGGAGAATCATTATCCAATTCATAACTATTTGAATACGATAATGATCTCAATTTGCTTCCCAAATTTGAATCATCAATTATCCGTTAATATCTATAACCCTTTAGATATGACCGATAATTTGATTCTTGTGCCTAATCCGAGTTTGAAACGAATATGGCGGATTGCGTGGTTGATTTGAATCGGTTGTTATCCTTGTTTTAAATTGTTTTTCTTTTCAAATAAAAAGAAAACCCAAAAATATTTTCTGTTTTGATTTAAATTAGAATTTTTGCATGTCTAGGTTGTTTTGAATATATCCCGAAGGATAAGATAAATATCTAATTTAAATTAGGACATAACGTGGCAAGTTTTCCTAATTTAAATTAGGTATTATTTCAAATCCTAACGGATTATTCACGTTATTTTATAATTCCGAATTTTCAAGAAAACCCCAAAAAAGAGTGAATTGTTTTAGGGCAAATTAGGATAGATTGCATTTTAATTTAAGTTATTTTATTATTCCGAATTTTTAATCAAAAATCCCAAAAAGAAATCATGTTAGGGTAGATTAAGTCATTATAGATTGCATGTTATCTTAGGTATTTTTGAATTTCGAATTTTAAACAGAAAATACCAAAAATAGAAATCATTAGGTTGCATGTTAAATTAGGCATGTTTTTAATTCCGAATTTCATTTAATTCCGAATTTCATTCATTAGAAAATACCAAAAATATGTCATTCACACGTCATTAGAATTAGGTCACGTCGTCGTGTGTCATATAGTTTGCATGCTAGGTTGCATTTATTTCGCATGTCATATTTGCACGTCATGGCATATAGTTTAGATTTCATTTAAATAAAGTGAAAATCAAAAAAAAGAGAATTTGAATGAATGCTTTGTTAATTAGAAATCATATTAGGGTTGTCTGTATGATTTTTCACTAACATCGCAGATGCTTGCTGGATCCCGGGTAAGTTGTTCTCCTAAACTAGCGATTTATTTAATGCTTTGATTTATGGGTGTTAAATTGGTGGTTTGCGCACCCGCATGAACACCTCACATGTTAGTGGCTAAGTTAAAATGGATCCGAACTGCCTGCCAAAATATTTTTGAAATGAAAAGGTACCGAAAGGGCGTTAGACTAGATCTAGCGTAATCAAGTCCCCGGGCTTAGAATCTCTGGTTCGTAGAAATAAAATAGTACTCCCGTTATTTTATTTAGGTTTCTAATCAACCTACCCTAAATGATTAGTGGCGACTCCTATTGAAAATATTTGCACGTTCACAATTGGACCTAAGTTGCGATTTGGTAGAGTTTGGGAGAACTCGAGCTAGGTTAGTTAATTTAATTAATCTAGTAATCCATTAGCCCCGAAAGAAATCGATGAAAATTTTTTTAGGGTCGCGACACTTATCCTATAAACTTCTGCCATAGCTCAAGTTAGGTCGCGCAACTGCTGGCGCCATTATTCAAATCTATAGAAGTACCATCTTCAACGTCCAAACTGGAAGAGAGCATGACCTTAGAGAGAGAAATGTACAAGTCTATACACCGGAAGTAGTTCAATCCCCCGGCGAAGCCGGTTCGGTTGAACTGGGCGGCGTAGTAGTTGATGCCATCCCGGGTCCGCCAAAAGGGTAAATCAACCTAGTGGTCCTCGAACAGTTTGGTCAATCCTGAGAACCCTACATCTTTAGGGACGATAGGTGGGCTCGGGTCACGGCCTGTGAGGAACAGCTTCATGAGTTTGGCGGTATCGGCTTTCGCAAAATCCTCTTCAATCTCCCCATATTCCTACCAAGTAAGCATAAAGATTACATACATAGCAAGGAAAGTAACTAAGATCGATTGTACACTCCTAACAACATGATTCCTCTTGGGTTCCACGGGATGCCGGTATTGTTTGTGATCTACGTTTTGCTAGTCATAAATTTGAAAGTTCCAAAATTTTCAAAGGTGAAGCCCAAGTCATGTTAGATCTCGATTATTTAACATTAGCCCTCACCTGAAATATGCAAACGTAGTAATCATCTCCAAACGTTGCCCTCACCGACTCGACAGGCTTCCTCTTCGGATCCCTTGGGAACCGCGGGATGCTCATGCTCACCACCGCCTTCACTCAGTCCGGCCTGAACAGGCATTGGTAACACGCGATCATCGCCCCCCACTCGTGCGCCGCCACAAACACACACCGGATACCCAGTGCGTCCAGCATCCCTGCCAGGTCCCCCACCATGTGGAAACCTGTGTACGACGCTGCAGACGGCGGTGTGTCGGTGCCGCCATAGCCTTGGAGGTCGGGCACGACCGTGCGGTAGCCCAGGGCCGCGAGGGACACCATCTGGTGGCGCCACAAGTACCAGAGCTCCGGGAAGACGTGGATGAAGAGGACCGTGTCGGGGCCGTCGCCGACTGAGGCCACGTGCATGTTTATACCGTTGGTGCGAACCAATGCGTGCTTGATCTTCTCCATTTTTTTTTTTTTTGTGTTATCCTGTTTTTTTTCCCGCTCGAATGAATATAGTAGCGAAGAAGATGAAGCAATGAAACAAGTTCGGATGTTCACATGATATTGTAAAAGTGCTTCTTGGCATATAACGAATAATCACAGCTCGCATCTAAATGTTCTCCTCTTGACAATTCTTGGCATCTAGTGGCCAACCCCAAATTATAGAACGGGGGAGAAGTGTCAGAAAAGTTTTCAATCTTTTGCATTGATGCTAATTTAGATATAAATCTTTTTTTGTGTCAATTTAGTCTTAAATTTTTTGTTTTTATGTCAATTCAATCTTTCCAACTAAATTTGATCGGATTTTGCTGATATTGACACTGACTAGCCTACGTGGCACTGCCGGTAATGATGTAGACAAAATTTAATACTATTTTAATATTTTTTGAATTTTTTATTTTTTTTTTTCATTCCCTTTCTTCTTCCTCCAATCGGTCGCCGGTCCGGCAATTGATTGAAAGCCAGGGGCTAGCGAGTGCGAGCCCTGCTCGGCTAACCATTGGCGAGGGTGACGAGGCTCGAGCCTCGCCGAATGGTTGCGAGGGCAGCCTCGCGCTAGGCTGGGCGAGGCTCGCCCTCACTTGATCTAGCAAGGGTCGAGCCTCGCCAATCATGAGAGAGGCCCAACCTCGCCAAATCCGGCGAGATCGTGCCTCACCCAACCTAGCTCGAGACCGCCCTCGCGGCCATCCGGTGAGGCCTCGAGCCTCGTTCTGGGTTGGGTGAGGCTTGCCCTCACTGGCCATGGGTGAGGCCCGACCTTGCCAAATCCGGCGAGGTTGTGCCTCGCCTAGCCGCTGGCAAGGCTCACCTTCACCATCACTGGCGATGGTGAGGGCGAGCCTCGCCAGTGGCTGGCGGGGCGAGCTGGCCCTGGCCTCCAGCAGGATCAGCAATTGGCTAGAGGAAGAAGAAAGGGAAAGAAAATAAAAAATAAAAAATCGAAAAAAATATTAAAATATTATTTAAAGTTGTCCACGTCATCGCCGGCGGTGCCAGGTAAGTTGGCCGGCATCTACGTCAACAAAATCCTGTCAAAATTAACCGAAATGACTGAATTGGCACAAAAATAAAAGATTTAGGATTGAATTGGCACAAAAAAAAAATTAGGACTAAATTAGCACAAATGCAAAAGATTTAGAACTTTTCTAACACTTTTCCCTATAGAATGGATGGTGCACAAACTTCGGCCAAAAAGAATTCATTATAACTTCATCGTTAGAAATCATCTATCTATCTAATATGTATTTATCATAATCGTCATTATAACTATTAGTATTTTGATAAGGTCAAGTTCGTTTTCTACTATGCGATCGGAGGAAAAGAAGACTAGGAGGTCACTCCTTGAGTTGGCAAAAGTACTGTAAAATAATATGATGTTTTTGTCCGCAACATTACTTCCTCCTTCTCTTTTACGCAGTTATAATAAATGATACGATACCTATCATCTAAGTTTGTAATTGAACAAAGAAAAAAAATCTCACAATGCTAAGAAGACCAGATCGTCTAAACACCAATGCCTCATATTTCATCGCCGTACCAATATATACACATTTATTGATTTTTTCAATATATCTCCAAATAATCATGTAAATACGGTGAGAAGTTACAAGAATATAAATTAAGTAAAGAGTGGAACTTAAAACATAAACATTGCAAATACTTGGGAAGACGCATAGCCTCTTTGTTACTAAAATTCTTTTTACGATATACACATAAATTGTGTTCTAATATATTTTTCAAATGGCATTATTTGGTTAGGTAAAAGTAGGAACAGTAATAGAACGAACCATGAGAGAGAGAGAGAGATAAAAAAAATAAACAAATTGAAAAATCTTTCGAAGAGGCCAAATCACCCTTTTCAGTTTTCACTATTCCCACCACATTCGTTATATACACGTATAATTTGGGCTGGAGCTCACTCGTCTGTGAGGGTTTGGGCTTTAGCGATGGCTTGTGGTGTTGGCAAATGATGAGCCCAGAGCCTCACGCTATCTCTACCTTATAAAATAAGATGAACAACTATAGACAACTCCAACATGTCAATTTAGTATAGTTTTGACCGAAAAAAAATTTAGTGTATAGTGATATTATCAAAACTTATTGTATTCACACAATGTGTGAGATTTTAGTTTCAATCGCACTTGGCTTAACCTCAAAGGGTGCATTTGGTCATCCGGTCCCTTTTATCAAATAGGATACGATTGGATAGATGAGCGTATTATTTGATTTCTTATATTCAATTGTTATTTGATGAACGACCGGACATAAGATGGATGAGATATTTGGCGGGGATATGATGAATATAAGTTAAGCTTAAGATTAAAAACATAGTGTTGGGCTATGTTGGATCATCTCGTGGATGGTGGTTACTATTGTTCTTCCCTCCCTCGCCGGCGATCTCTCGCTTATATGCTTCGGCTAAGTTATTTTTATTTTTTATAATTAAATTCATTTTCCTTTTTTTTTTTTGCTGTGAGATTCTTTATTCAGACCCAAAGCTGCATCCCATATTAGATGGGATAGCTTTTAGTATAATCAGAGTAATATCCCGTTTGTCAAACATTACTCAAGAGTTAGATTATAAGACAAGTATGTTGTCGTGAATCTCGTGACATGTGAATGATGCCTCGAACAGGATTGGAGAAGTGTTCTCGAATCAACCAAAAGATGATGTGAGATTCTTACTCCATATACAGGCTATTTCAGTTTGAAACTTCTATTTGGACCCGCTTGAGTCCATCCAAATAGAATTAATTAAAGCTCCAATGTTGTCTTCGATGAGGACTTGGGGACACATTTCATAGGCACCATCATGAACGCTGAGGAATAATTCTTTTCAGTGGACCAAGATCGTAGTAGTGCTCACCCAAAACTACAATGATTAATCAAGAACATACCGCCAAATTCCAAACTGCTTCACCCACAGTTTCGGTCCAAAACAGGACATAACACTTCAAGAAACCGTGGGATACCCATAGTTTTAATTCTTTGCCTCGATTCATACCCCTGCCTTTTTGGTTATGCTAGGCAGGTTACTATATATGGGGAGTGTCTAGGGTCTCCAACGGACACCATCCTTCCTGAATTTTTCACTGTCAGATCGAAAAATAAAATGCGTTCGAACCGATGTCGTATGCTACATTTTAATCGAACGGTGAAATAATTCTAAGGGACGGTACTTCCTCGGGATCATTAGACATTCCCCAATTGTGGTTCCTTCGTGGTCCTTTCTGAAATAACCCAAAATGGAGTATCGAAAGTGACATTGCCCGATCCTCAAGTCCCTTTCACAAACCTCCCCCCCCCCCCCAAAGAAAGTCTTTTGTCCCAAGCTAAAGAAAGGGATAAGAATGAATAAAATCATATGGAAAATCAGAAGTCTTGGGAAGCATCATCTTTGTTGGGGCTGGGAGGGGGCATGGTGAAATATGTAGTGGCACTCTCCTTTGTTCTTTTCTATTCTTTTGTTTTATTTTTGCCCTTTATCCATTTTATATATGTATGTGCGTTTTCTTGGATTGCAGAGAATATGGGAGCCCACTTGGATTTTGATGTACAAGCATTAGCCACCGGTCCTAGCACTCCTTTTGAGAGATATTTTTTGGTCCCATATGCTCTCAAAGTTTGTGTCCCAACATTCTCATGATCCATCATATCACCCTTTTCAGATTTGATGATGGGCTTGAAGTGTTTGATGGCAGAATCTATGACTCTTTGATCGATCCCGCCACTCAGTCTCAAGTCTGGCGTAAAATATTCATGATATTCTTGGCGATACGATAGAGTGAAATGAGACGAGATTTCAAAATCCAAATAGATGACCCGAATATAAAGACTTTATACTTTATAGGTAGGAATCAAACACATGCCGTGTATTTACTCCCTACAAATGAATCACTAAGGGTGCGCATGGTAACATTTCTGTTTCATAAATCAACTTCCGGCTAAAAATAGATTTTTTTATTTTTATTCCGTGGATGAGTTTCTGAGCAAAAATGCGTGTTTGATAACGATACAAAATTTATATTTCTGAAATAGAAATTTGTTTGATAACGACGCAAAATTTCCCCTTCCGGGCGGTCGGTGGAGGGCAGCAAGTGCTGAAGGACAGTGGCCGGCGGCAGGAGGCAATCGGTGCCAGGCAACAGCTGGCGTCGAGTGGTGGAGCACGGCGACCAACGACGGCCGACAATGGATAACGGTGGTGGTGGCTGGCGATGAATGGCAGCCAGCGTCGGGCAATTGTGCACGACAACTGGTGGCGAAGGACGGCGGTCGGTGGTGGGTGGCCACCGACCCCTTGGGGGGCTGCAGGAGGCAACTGGCAGCGGGTGGCGGCCAGCCTTGGCCAATGGAGCAAGGCAGCTGGCAGCAGAGGATGGCAACCGGCGTCGAGTGGCGAAGGACGGTGGTCGGCGGCAAGAGGTGGCCGGCAGTGGATGGCAATCGGCAATGGGGGTCAGCCGGCAAGTGGTAGCAAAGGACGCGGGAGGCGATGGTGGGAGGGTTGCTGTCGGCGTTGGGCAATGGCCAACGGCGGAAGATGGTGGTGGGAGGAGGTAGTTGGCGAAGGACGCCGACGATAGGCGGCCAACGGCAAGAGGCGGATGATAGAAATAGCGAGCGACAAGGGGATGACCGGCTAATGGCGAGGGCGAGTGATAAGAAGAATTTTTATTTCTCATTTATGTTCCAAAAATAGAAAAATAAATTGTTTTTACTTCTAATTTTTATTTCAAACCTATTTCTGGAATAAAAATTTGTTCCAGAAATAAAAAAAATGAAATTGCGTTACCAAACGGATTTTTGTTCCAAACCTATTTCCAGGAACAGAAAAATAGAAAAATAGAGAAATAGAAATGTTACCATGCGCATCCTAAACTGACCATGGGTGTCGAGAAGGGTGTATTGATTGCTCGAGACGATACATCTATGACTACGGATGTTTGGATAAATCCTGACATAAAAAAAAACAAAAAAGTCATGATTTCTTTTTGCATCACTTAATCTCGTCTCTGATTTCCCAAAAAAGAGATAAGTGTATTGAAAGTCTTAAAACGTATCATAAAAGTGTAATTAAGTCTTAAAACTTATAAATTTTTTTTAATAATTCCCTCTTATGTTAGTAGCTTTGAAAAGACAATAATATTGATGATTTGTTCCCCGATTAGCTGAACTTTTCTTTTGTTGCATATTACTCGCTGACTTGTGTGTCCTCTAACATTTTATTTGGTAGACTGGCAAACAAATTATTCCTTGATTTGGGCACTATTGTGTAGGCCGCTCGTATAGAAATGACACTAAAAAGACTGTAACTTTTGTACAACGCTCACCTTAATGCCAAAATTTCTCAACGATAACTTCAGTGTCACTTTGATAAAAAAAAAATAAAAACTATCACTCCAGTACCATCACCAATTTGGGATGACGAAAATCTGACGTGGCGATATCTTAATTTTTTCTACCAATGTGGCTTTCTAGAAATCTAACGGGGCAAAAATTCAGCATAAATGCCCAAAAACAATGTCGGTATGTTGTTTGCCCTAAATTTAACAGAATTTGGGACAAATCGGCTCAATTTTCTCAACTTCTTCAAACCCCAATTCAAAACGAGGCATTTTGGGGGAGAGGAGGACAGGCACGTGCGGGTCAAGCTCATGTCACTCAAAACTTACTTAATCCACTGCAAAAGAGGAGAGATACAGACAAAAGGCATTCGCTCTCTCTTCCCAAGCTCCAACACGTACAGACAAAACTCCCCCTCCATCATCTCTATCCAAAGCTCTCTCGCCTTCCTAACGTTGCTGCTTCACTTAGCCGATGAGCAAAGTAAAACCCAATTGACTGATTCCCCATCAAAATCGAACCTCAAGCGCGAAACTCCAATGGCGATGAGGCCGTTTGTCTTCGTGCTGGTTCTCGCTGGAGTCCTGTGCGTGCGTGCGAGTCAACAGAGACAACGACAGATAGAGATTTGTCTTTTTTCAGAGAGAGATTATTTGAAGAGTGCGGTGTCGTTTTGTCATAAAAGGCCACACTTTCTTTGGATTATTTGACAGATTCCTCCTCATCCGCGATACACTTTTTTTTTTTAAGGAAAAAGTCACATAGGAATTAACATTTTATTATGACTTTTTCTCGAAATTTGTCCTCAAAGGGTAGGGCTACTTAAGTTATCATTTTTTTTATATGACATTAAAGTGATTTGACGAAAAATTTTAACGCTAAAATAAATATCGTACAGAAATTATGACAATTTTAGTATTATGTTTTTCTCTGCTCAGATTTGATCTTTTTATGAGAAATAATAGTCTTTTTTTACATAATATAATTGACTCTTTTAACTGGGTACAATTGCCCAACCATTCAGGATGACCCATGACTAGCTCCTATTGTTTTAAAGCCTAGTATTGTCAGACTTCACCAAATCATGGTACCATCTCGCGACACTTATCAATCATGCCCAATAAGAGAATAAAACTTTCTTACCATGACATTTGTTGAAACAGCTAATTAAAAGTTTTTTATTTATAATTACCGATGCACCCACTGTCTCGTAGGGGTGTAAATGGTTCGGTTCGGTTCGATTTTTCGAGAAAACCGAACCGAATGGAACTATTAAGGGTGCCCCCTTGAACCGAACCGAATTTGATCCGAACCAAAAACTCGATTTGGTTCGGTTCGGTTCGGACCGATTTTCGGTTTCAAGTTCATTAAGCAAAGAGAGAGAGGAGAGAGGAGAGAGAGAAGGGGAGAGAGGGAAAAATAATCCTAAACCGAAGTATTTACTTTAGTTCAGTTCGATCCGAACCGATCCGAACCGAACCGAAATAAACCGAACCAAAAAGAAAAATTAGTTTATTTTAATGATCCGAACCGAAACCGAAACCGAACCGAAATGCACAAAATTTTCAATTTGATTCAGTTCGGTTCGTATTTCGATTCGATTTTTCGATTTGGTTTTGACACCTCTACTGTCCCGTACTATGTATATAGTCGATGCTTTGAAAAGCTGACTATTCCTCGTTTTTTATGCTTAACCAAATGCTTTGAAGACGCTCGTTAACGGATAAGAATTTAGTATTTACTATCCCGTATGGAGAGTTCGAAAACATATCTTGCTCGTGGCTATAGACAAAGTGAATTCACTCGAGCAAGAGAGGTGAATCCTGTGGGGCTCATTGTCGTTTCGGGAAGAGCTGTTGAAATGCCATTCCAAACGTGGCTGAATCTAAAGTTTTATAATAATGGAGAGGGACCAACATGCAAGGAGTTAATGCGCAAGTGGCGAAAGCTGGCGAGTGTCAATTCGGGGGCATCTTCTGCAACACCAGCAGCCAAAAGGGCCTTATCTTTATCTCCACTTCTGTATACAGTCTGATATTGTCCTTAATGGAGCCCTGTGTCATGTAATCCTTAAATGGCACGTACTATCGACACAGCAGTGATTGGATACCAAACGATGACGTTCTCCATAATAGCGCTGGTCAAAGAGTCAAAGGGGGAGGAAAAACAAAAAAAGACAAGAAAAGAAAAGGTTGAAAAGTCAAAGAAGCAGAAAGTTGATGCCTCTTCAGTTTACAAAAGGGACCGAGAGCACGCAAATAAAGAGGGAAAAGAAAGGGGCTCACCGAGACAGAAAAGAAAAGGAGAGAAGAGGGAGAAGATAGAAGAGAGAGAGGGCTTTTTGCGTTGATGCCATGGACGTCTCGCTATGTCGGATTTACCATGTATTGCAATGTCCAGTAAGTATTTGCGTCCCTCGTTCGTCCAATCGGAATATTTTTCAAGATTTGATCACAATTTCAAAATTTTGTGAAAATCAAGCTGCGAAATTCGATTTTTAAGTCGTTAAGCTGCGTATATATATAGAATTGATAGTTCAAAATGTCGTGGAGCTGTGGGATTTTACGGAATTCGATTTGGACTTACCGTTTGCCTAAAACGAATTTTTGAAGTTGAGTGCATGTGGTGAACAGTGGACCACCAGCGGGTTTTAAGCTGATTTTCATTGGTTTTGAGCTCAATTTTGGGATGGCCAAGATGTAAGTCTTCTAGTACTTTAAAAGATCTTCCTTTTAACTATAAGTTCGCTTGGAACGGGATCCGGCGAAGAGAATTATGGCATGATCAAGTTTCGCACTTAAGCTTCGCGTTGCAGATGGCTTTGAATAATCGCTTTGGACAAGCGATATGTTGGCCTGTGGGAGTCGTTTTGTTAGCGATTAAGTGTAACTTAGTCGAGTCATTAGTTAAAATAGTGTTTTACTTGATTTTGACGTCGATTTTCGTTCAATTGATAGGATTATGAGATCATCGGTGCATTTAGTCACGTTGTTTGGTTTTGGGACATTCTTAAGTGAGTAGTGCTATCTCTTTTTTAAGTTTATAAACTTATGTTTTGAAAGCGATAATGATTTGAGTATTATATAAGTTATTATAGCATTATTATTGCATAAAAGCCTGGATTGGGCATTTACTACAATTTAGTATTTGAGAATCATTTTTGGAAATGTATTGTGAAATGATACATATATGTATTGCATTATGAACTAGTTTATGAAATGAGTTCAGAAATGATTCAAGAAATGCTCTATGAAATGTATTTCTAGGCAGTTGAGCAGTGTTGCTAGAAAGTTATTTGTTTGGTTTGTGAAATGTATTCTGAAATGGATTTTTTATATTAGATGATGATTATTTGATGTGCAATTTGACTATGAACCCTGGTAGGGGTTTCGGGGTATACATACCGGTTTAGGATATCCTTCTATGCCGAGCCACCGGTTTTGTAGGTGAAGACCATGCTACGGAAGAATCTTGGTAACATTATTACAAGACTTTGTGTCATTACCGTGATTTGATATTAAGCAGTATATTGGTCGATGAAATGCACAATCGACGTGTGATGTGATATGAGATTCATCAATGGAATAGACCATTGATGTGTAATTTAAGATTAGTTAATGGAATGAACCATTGACATGATTTTTATAGAGATTGATTAATGGACTTGACCATTGATATTTATGATGATTTAAATGAGTATTTTCTAAATTGTATAAAGCCTTGTTGAAATGAAACAATTCCTATGTGATTCAATATGTATTTTATACCATGAGTTTGGCTTATGAAGTTCTGGTGTTACTTTATACTTATATGTATATGCATAGTGGGTGCTCGATCTACTTAGAAGAAATAAGCACTACTTACTGAGCTGTAATTATTCAACCCTTTCTTCTCCGATCTTTTCAGGTTCCTTGGTTTTTTCTTTTTGTCGAACAGATTCCTTGGTTAGTAGCCAATAGAACGAGAGCTATGTCGTGGGGACTTTTGAGAATTGGATTTCTTGTTGTGGTTTGAGACTGCGTCCTTCAGATGGAAGGACGGCCGTATCATCCCCCATCTTAATAAGTTTCGGGGTGTGATGTTCTCTATATCTCACTTCCATGATAGTTTCCCCTCAGGCCAAACTAGGTGTGTCAATAGATCGGATTGGGTCAAGACCCGACACAAAACCATGAGATATATGTGCACTCTCTAACTCGTAGCATACGACCCAAGTCGAAAATTATAAGGATACTACGTTTGATGGTCAAACCAATAGCCATATTTACTTAAATTCCCTAGTTTCGTTCGTGATCCCATTTGAACGAGACTTGCATTCAACAGTTAGCCCATCGATGACTTTATATATATGGCCTTCAAGAGATGTGCCCATCGATCAGTCCCATTAATTTCTGCCCTAGGAAGAAAGAGACTTCTCCAGCGGGAAGCCATGTTTGAGAAAACAAGAAAAAAAACAGTGCAGGCCTAACTTCCCATGGGTGTGCCTCCATTAACGCCTGTGCCCCATGTGTTGTTCCTGTCGCCTAATACAATATTTGAGCGACAGACGTGCAGGAAGAGTTGATTCTCGCATCAGCTCTTTCTCAATCACATTTGGGTGACACGGTCCTAATTCTATCTGTAGCTTGTATAAGTACATGCAGCAGCGCAGCTAGTTTCATTCCCTCACCTAGTTGCTTCTTTGACCCTCTCGTGTAGCACTAGCAGTACTTATAACCATTATGTAAGTTAAGCTCTATTTATTTTGCAAAAAAATTAAATGATTAGAAAAATACTTTCGTTTAAAAAATCACTTACATCACTTAAAATAATTAATTAATAAAAAATATCTTTATTATCTATAATAATTTATATTTAAATATTTTTATGGACAATGATGATACTTTCCAATTGTTCTTAGAAAAATATTTTCCAAATCTTTTATTTTCTGTGAAATAAATGGAGCCGTTGCATTCATAATTACGGTGACATAATTACAATGGAAAATGTGCTTTGAGTTTCATAGCAGATCACTCTATAATACACGAGTATCTAGCCTTTTCTTTTTGCACATTACCGCCCATGTTATGAGTACGAGACATAAAAATCCACTTGCGATTTGATATCAACAAATCACGGGCAATTCATGTATGGTCGACTTCGATCGATTGAAGACAAGCACGACGATGTAGCTAAAATCGGAGCAAAAAGATCTCGTCTGTATGAATTTTGCAAATTGCTTGTGTAGACCGTTCTAGGTTCGAGCCGTCTGCACATATCAAAAGATCAAAAGGCCATTACTCTTAAATCTACTTTTATATGCGGTAACATTACCTTTCTTTAAATAAGAACTGTGCATTACGCATGGTTAGGGGAGCACGATTGACCTAAAGGAGGAAGGAAGGAAGGAAGGCAGTAAAAAAGAGCGCGCCACCTGTGCAAGTCCCTCAGAGATTGAACGGTGTCCAGCACCAACAGCAGCAGCGCGCAGAAAGGAACCTTCCTCTCCTTTTTCCCTCCTTCCCTCCCTCCATTAAAGCCCTCCCTTCACAAATCTCCCCCTCCACCTCCACCTCCACCTTCACCTTCTCCTCTCTCTCGTATGGACAACTTGGACGGCTCCACCACCCCAACGGCGAGCGCCTCCGCCTCGGCAGCCGCCGCCGCTCGCGCCAGCCGCTACGCCCTCGACGGCAAGATAATGCTCTGCACCGTGGTCGTCCTCTTCGTCGCCGTCTTCGCCATCCTCGGCTTCCACAGCTACGCCCGCTGGTCCATCCCCCGCCGCCGCCGCCGCCGCTCCGCTCCGGCTGCCGCCAACTCGTCCTCCGGCTGCGGCGGCGGGGGCGGCGGCCTCGACGTGTCCGTCCTCAAGTCCCTCTCCGTCTTCACTTTTGCGGGCTCCGGGAACGGCGACGTTGGCCAGTTCATCGAGTGCGCCGTTTGCCTGTCGGACTTCGAGGACGGCGAGACGGGCCGTCGTTTGTCCGAGTGCGAGCACGTCTTCCACGCAGACTGCATCGACACGTGGTTCGAGTCCCACTCGAGCTGCCCGCTCTGCAGAGCGCCGGTCCAGGTGGACGTTCAGGCAGCTACGGAGGTGGCTCCACCGGAGGACGTCGGCGGCGCTGCCGCGGCACAGGGGGCGGTTTGGTTGATTGAGGTTTCCGAGGATGAGACGAGCATGAGTTCGTCCTTGTCTCTGTCACCGATGTCGTTGCCGTCTTGTTGTGGTTCTTGTTCTTCGCCGCCACCGCCGAGGAAGGCGGTTGAGTTGGAGGAAATAGCGGTGGAAGAGCCGACGCGGCCGCCGGCGATGGAGGAGAGATATGAGCAGTTGGAGAAAATGGGTTTGCCCGAACGAAATCGGCCCAAGTCCCCGCGTTGTCGGATCCTGTCCTTGAAAAGGATTTGGAGTATCTAGTCGGGCAAAAAGTGTTCCTTTTGTTATGTTTTTATTTTTACTTTTAGCTCTTTCCTTTTTCCTTTTATGTAATTTCTTTTTTTAATCTTAGTCTTTTTTCTTTCTGTTTTTTAGGAGATGATGTTTATAGGAAAGGCCTGTTGCTGTTCTAATTGTCTGTGTAAGCAGTATGTACATCACGTAATACTCTCACGAAAATTAACAAAGCTCGTATAGTTTGTTTGAAAGGTTGGCAATTTTAGATCCTTTTGATAAATACATATAGTTAAGCATATTTCGATTGAGCTTAATTATGTTTTATGTTACGAATGACTTGACCGGTTTATGCACAAATAATGAATCGTATTGATCGCAAGTTCACCTTTTTAGCCTGTTTATGACTTGTTTAGATATTTTAGATAAATAGATTAACATTATAGTCTTGTCAACACGATAAGTTTAGATACAATTTGAAATGTTCATATTCGTGTAAACATTTCTAAATGCTTGCATGTTGAAACTTGTTTGATAAAAGTTTCATTTTTTGGAGTTTCAAAAATTTGACACAGATGAATGAATGGAAAATTATCCATAAAGTCCTAAACCTATTACATTTTTACCAATTCAGTCATAAACCTTTTAATTTTGCCAAATCAATCCTAAATCTTTTGCATTTTATGTCAATTCAGTCCATCCAACTAATTTTGATCGGCCAATAGTGACGTGGCAATTTTTTTTTAATGTTTTTCCTTTTTTTTCTACCCTTCTTTTCTCTGTCCAGTCTAGCTACTGACCAAAGGTGAGAGTCGCCAAGGCTCGACCTCTTCCCGTCGCTGGTAGGCAAGGTCAAGCCTCGCCCTCACTAGTGGCAGGCAAGTGCGAGCTTTGCCAAAGGCCAATGTGGTCTCACTAGCCAAAGGGAAGAAGGGCAGAAAAAAAATTAGAAAAAAGGAAAAAAAAAAGAAATAAAAAATTCTAAAAAATATCATAATATTTTTTAAATAATTGCCATGTTAGTGTTGACTAGACGACTAGAATCGGTCAATGTTCATATCAGTGCTAGCCGGCCAAAATTGGTACAAATGCAAAAGGTTTATGATTTTTTGGGTAATTTTCCCGATGAATGAATGTGATGTGTTCAAATTAAACCAATATTCGAAACAATATAGTTATGAAACAACTTAATTACGTCACTGAGAGTCGTATATTATCAATCCTAGCGGAGAATTTGAATGTTGGTTGCACAGGACATTGACCAAGGTTCCCCATAGTTTTAAGAAATACCCATTACAATTTTAAGTATATGTGAAATTATATGATTATTTTATGATTTTTTGACATCCTTAGATTCTTTAAAAGAACTAACTTAACAGTTATAGAACTTAACAAGTTCAAGTCACAAACAAAAAATGTCCAAATTATAAAAACTCTTGACTAGTGCAAATGCTCTAGTAGAAAACTTAAAACAATTGAAGGCTATGGCTTTTAGCCACAAACTTCAATTACTTTTATTATATTTATAAATTTAGATCATTACTTTGTAAATCATTCAGATTTCAAAGATAGTTTTGGATTCCTTCGCATTATTTACATTCACAAATGTAATTGCACTGTGATATAAATCAGTCTAGTGTAACATATAAAACTTCAACTTTTTTTAAATATAGCTTCCTTTAACACTTTATTTGTACTTAGTTTATGTTTTTTTTTTCATATCAATGGGTGTCCGGGACTCTTCAACCGAGTAATTCCCATTCAGTGTTTTTGCTCTTTGTCCCATACATATCAGATAATTATCGAAGATACGTATAAATTTGAGCTATTGGGATTGGGCCCAAGAGAATACTTAAGCGTAATGATTCAACATTAATTTTTTAGCTAGGATTACGAATGTGCTTGTTGAGTTTACTTTGAGTTAAAATACTTGCACATTTCCTAAATATCAAGTTTCGAGAGTACTCTTTAGTTGCTCTTGAATTGTTTTTACAGATCGAGGAATTTCCTTTTGACTAACGTATTTGTCGTGCAAAAACTATGACACGTGTTCGACACAACGAACGGGTATCGTTGACCAAAATTTGTATATTGAAATCTCTATTTTTAAAGATTGAATTGTGAAACTTGTCGAATTTTATGTAATTTATAAATATATGTGTGTGCATGTATATTTTTTGTTTTCTTTTTTTTTTATCACATCAAATTGATATATATGTCTAAAAACCAATTTATATATTTATATGTCACATGTGTCCTGTTGTCTTAAGCTGGAATTTTAGAAATGTGTTCAAATTATATCTAGATTTAACATAATAAGAAGATACCACGGTACAATTTCGAAGCAACGGCTCGAATTAGATAGATTCATAAAATGGTCTTATTTACAAAAGATTGAGATCATTATCTACATCTCTTTCATCTCAAGAAGTGATAGATTCATAAATAGGGCAAGTCGGGACACATATAAATATAATACATCAAAGCACTATGAAAAGAGATTAGAGAAAGTCATTGATACTATTTTGGCGAGAGATTATAGAAAAGGAGTGTTCGGATTCAACACCATGTATCTAGGCTTTTGTTTTGCCCCTACCGGCGAGGAACACTACCTCTATTTGGTAAAGAAGGTGAAAGGAATGCGGATACCGTCCGATTTGATTCCCAAGCGCGATATCTATGAAGAGGAGCCATGGAAGATGTTCGACCATTTCACGACATTGAAGAAGATCAAATCGAGGGTTCAATGGATGGCCGGCTAGGGGACGTGGAAAGGCCAAAATAAGGTGGAGATCAAGAATTCGCAAGGCAAGCAAGTTGGTTCCGGACGACTCCTCATTCGAAATGAAGAGCAGTTCGAGCAAAACGGATGGAAAAGCTGCCCATAACAGCTTGAATCAGCAGTTTGGGCTATTCAGCCTCGTTCCCGCCTTTTGTCGCTGTTCACCACGCGACTGATGAACATGTAAGCACAATTCCTTTCGTCAAAAACAACTCGTCCACAATCCTCATTGACGCCTTGTACGATTGTTTACCAGGAGATTCAACGAGCAAACGGGAAGCCCTTCATCAGCAGCTATGGTGGACCTCTTCATCATACCGATTGTCCGCTGGTTTCTAATGGCGACATGACCTGCCCCGAGTCTGCCGGAATCACGCGAGCAAACGAGGATGGCGATTTCCAAGATTGGATCAAGCGGATGATCAGCATTGAAGAAGATAGATTGCTCCTCCCTAATGACTCCTGCGAGGACTTTTTTCCTACCTGCAAATATGATGTTAAAACTAAGCTTCATTCGATCCTTGTAAATAGTTGACCATTGTACATATACTCATTATTGATCCATCGGCTGCATATATCTTGAGGATAAGTGTTGTATGAGCTATGAATTATTCACTTTTGGTGCAAAACCTCCAAGACCGAAATTCACTTTTCATTAAATGAATTATGAATTTCAGTGGCCAAAAAAAAAATAAGTTGAAGAAATGATGCAAATATGACCCCATGTCCCAATTTTCAAATGTGGAAAGTATAACGAATTTGGTTCCAGCTCAGTGTTGATTAAATTGATATATTCTGTCATTATTCAAATGATCACAAGAAATGAATAAACAAGCTTATTTATCTAGCGGGTTGGCTCATCGAGGCGTCAAAGGATTTCCAACTTAAGAACCGAAGTCAAATTTGTCAGATTCATTATATCTGTAGGGTGTTTTAGGGTGCGAATGGTAACTATTCTGCTCCAGAAATCAAATTCTTGTCAGAAATTGATTTCTGAAATTCTTGTCAGAAATTGATTTCTGGAGGCGAAATCTGTTTGGTAAAACATGACTAATTCTGATCCAGAAATTGATTTCTGGAACAGAAATTTTTTTTTGTATTTTTTCATTTTTTTGGGCACCTCAAAAAATTTAAATTTCACTCAAAGTGGGTGCTCAAAGGTATTTTAAGTCATTTTGTGAAGTTTTGAAAATTTTGATTTTTTGATATTTTTTTGGGCACCTCAAAAAATTAAATTTCACTCAAAATAGGTGCCCAAAGGTATTCTAAGCCATTTTATGAAGTTTTGAAATTTTTGATTTTTTTAATTTTTTTTGGCACCTCAAAAAAATTAAATTTCACTCAAAGTGGGTGGCCAAAGGTATTCTAAGCCATTTTGTGAAGTTTTGAAATTTTTTATTTTTTTTAATTTTTTTGGGCACATCAAAAAAATTAAATTTCATTCAAAGTGGGTGGCCAAAGGTATTCTAAGCCATTTTGTAAAGTTTTGAAATTTTTTATTTTTTTTAATTTTTTTGGGCATCTCAAAAAAATTAAATTTCACTCAAAGTGGGTGGCCAAAGGTATTCTAAGCCATTTTGTGAAGTTTTGAAATTTTTAATTTTTTTTTATTTTTTTGGGCACCTCAAAAAAATTAAATTTCACTCAAAGTGGGTGGCCAAAGGTATTCTAAGCCATTTTGTGAAGTTTTGAAATTTTTATTTTATTTTTTTATTTTTTTGGGCACCTCAAAAAAGTTAAATTTCACTCAAAGTGGGTGGCCAAAGGTATTCTAAGTCATTTTGTGAAGTTTTGAAATTTTTCATTCTTTTTATTTTTTTGGACATCGCAAAAAAAATTAAATTTCACTCAAAGTAGGTGCCCAAAGGTATTCTAAGCTATTTTGTGAAGTTTTTTATTTTTTTATTTTTTTATTTTTTTGGGCACCTCAAAAAAATTAAATTTCACTCAAAATAGGTACCCAAAGGTATTCTAAGTCATTCTGTGAAATTTTGAAATTTTTTTATATTTTTTGTAAAAAAATTCGCCAAATTTCCTATTTTCCCGAAATCTTGACTTTTTTTAATTTTCTGTAAATTTTATAAATTTTTCTGGAATTTTTCAATTTTTATGCATTTTCTAAAAAAAAATTAGTGAGAAAATAGAGAGAATGCATTCTGGAAGAGAGAAGCTATAAAAAGTAACTTCTCTTTTTCTTGCCAAAAACTCATTTTAGAATAAAAAATGCATTTTGGAATCAAGAATGCATTCTGGAATCACGTATTTTTAACAAACGTATTTTTATTTCAGAATGTGAAAATTGCTCCAGAATGTATTCTGGAAAGTTTTTAACAAACGCATTTCTATTCCGGAATCCATTCTGGAACAGAATTTCTATTCCAAAATGGATTCTATGCGCGCCCTTACAACCCTCCAGATAGTCGAGCTTCCATGTCCAAGCCCCCGAACAACAGAGCAAACTAATTCAGGAAAAAGTATTAGAAAATTTCTAAACCTGTTGTATTGATACTAATTCAGTTATAAATTTTTTAATTAGATCAATTTAGTTTTAAACATTTTCACATCGATACAAATTCAGTCAGATCGATTTAGGCAGAAAATCACAGACGTGGACGCTAGCCATACTACGTGGCACGGTCGACACTGACATTAAAATTTTAAAATAATTTTTAAAAAAATTATTGAATTTTTTTCCCTTTCAATTTTCCTACCCTTTTCTTTTTGCCGGTGCCTAGTTGCCGGCCACAAGCCATGGCCAGTGAGGGTTAGCCTCGCCAAGTCCCGCTTGGGCCTGGGCAAGTGCCGGCGAGCCCCCCTGGCCAGAGGCCCCTTGCCCTAGCCTAGGCAAGAATTGCTTCTCAAGGAGCGCCACGCCGTTGTCCATAAGAAACGCCTCGAACTTCATCGTCGTCTTTGATTGCTAGTTTCTTTATATGCAAAATGATGCACGCAAGCACAAAGAGAGAGAGAGAGAGAGAGGCGGGAAAATCAGACGATCAGGAAGACGATGGGGATTGTAGGGTGTCACCCTTGCCCATGAGAGGTCGCCTGGCCTGGGCGAGGGTCGACCTTGCCAGATTTAGCGAGGGGGGCCTTGCCGACACTCACCCTCACCCTAGTGTAACCCGATGAGGCCAACCCTCGCTTGTGCCTAATGGTTGGCCACTAGCCACTGGCAAAAATAAAAGAAAAAGGAAAAAAAGAGAAAATTTTAATTAAAAATATTTAAAAATGTCCACATCAGCGTTGGCCATGCCACATAGGATAGTCGGTCGGCGTCCGCGTCAGCGATATCCAACCTAAATTGGTCGGATGACTAAATTGGTACCAATATAAAAATGTTCAAGAATATATTGGTTCAATTGAAAATTTTAGGATTAAATTAGTACCGATGCAATAGGTTTATGATAAACTAATTCATCAAAAGACTTTCCTAACATAAAGCCTAGGACACTTGATACTTAACTTTGATATTTGTGCTCTGATAATGAGATATTATATACATCTGGGCTCAGTCGGTGGATTTATTTGCCAATTAGTTTAGAGGAGAGATATTTTGTACACCATGTTGTTCTTTAAAATTAACTTTAGTTTTTCTTAATATTTTAACAAGGGGAAAAAAAAGACCATTTCCCCATACTGAATTAAAGACCATAGTATGGATTTTTAATTTACCAAAAAAAAGTAAATGAGTAAAACACCATTTGATGGATGGATGGTTGATTTACTAAAATACTAGATGCATGATTAATTGATTATTAAATCATTTACTTTTGTCGCTATTGATAATTATAACTTCACTTCGTTATGCAAAAATAACATGACTCGAGGCTATCATGTCTTTGAACTTTTTAATGTATAATCTAAAAGCCAATAAACTAACCACCCCGATTTTTTTTGGGGGGGTTTTTGTTGGTTTTTTGTTGCTCTTGCTAAAGAGCGATGGTGGAGAATGGAGATGTTGAGCATATAACTACAAAATTGATTTTCAAAGTGACACGGTACGCTCTCATTGAATCGCTTATACAGATCGACACTACCAAAGTTTAAATGAATGTGCAATCCCGAGGTGCATATCATTATTATCCATGGAACTCTTTAAAGATAATTAGATGTACTAACTTCTTTTTTTTTGGTAAAGATTAGATGTACTAACTTCTGTTCAAATAAATTTAAATAATGCACAGATCCAGTTGTCGTCGTCTCAATTTATGTACGACAGAAATTAGGTATGAATAATTATTTAAGGAGTAGTTAAATTGTACATCACACTAGAATCAACAACTGCTTGGATACTAATTTCTTTTCATTGCGTTACTTCATGTGTTATTATGTACTAAGATAGGGAACATAGATTTTAAGTTTTCGTATTCGGCTTGAGTTCTTTTTCATAACCAAAAAAAAACAAAATAAAAAGAAGTAAAAGAAGAAGAATTGTTCGTAAAAAGTTTAGAGAATTCGCTTGTATTTGCGATGTGAGTTGCAGCATTCGGGTTGAAGGTTTCGAAGCTTCCTCAACAAACGCAACGCAACGCACGCAGAGAGAGGATGGAGAGAATGGCGAAGCGCAGGTTTCTATGGCGAGACGGTTCTCTTTTCTTGTTTGAAACAGATTTAACCGCCAGCCACTCCCATTAAAAATCACAGATCGACGCAAGCGGCGATGAATGACGACGGAACTAATCGAATCGAAGAAGAAGGAGAAGAAGAAGAAGAAGATAAGGAGACAAAACAATGAACAGGTCGATGATCACGATGCTCTCCATCTTAATGACCCTAGCTCTCTCGATGGATGCACAAACGAGCGGCTCTGATTTGATCTCTCAAGTCTGCGAGCACGTACCTCGCAGGGGCTTCTGCGAATCCGCGCTCCGGTCCGATCCGAGGAGCGAGGGGGCGGACACGGCCGGGCTCGCGGCGGTCGCGCTCGGCCTCGCCGCCTCGAACGCGACGGACACCGCCGCCTTCATCGGCCGGATGCTCGGCGGCGGCGGCGGGGGGAGCCTGGGCCCGGCGGTGGAGCAGTGCCTCGGCGAGTGCGCCGACCAGTACGCGGACGCGGTGGAGCAGGTGGAGGCGTCGATCGCCGCCGCGAGCGCGGGGGACTACGGCGGCCTGAGGCCGTGGGTGAGGGCGGCGATCGCGGACGCGGAGTCGTGCGAGGAAGGGTTCAGGATGGAGGCCGGGGAGGGCGGCGGCGACCAGATGGTGATGTCGCGCCGGAACAAGGTGTTCGGGCTGCTGTGCGACACCGCGCTGAGGATCGTGGAACTGCTGGTGCTCGCCTGACTGACGGAGGCGACGATGGATGGATGGATGACGCGTTCCGTCGCCGGAGGGACGGACGAAAACGAGGGCGCCGAGTGGAAATTGAGAATCGTTGCGGTAATAAGGAGCGCGAAAATGTTGAATAAAGGAAGGAGTAGGGTAGGACTACTGAGCTCTTCTTATGCAGAACCGTGAAAACTGTACAGAACGTTTTATTCGCTTTTAATCCTCCAAAATTGCATTCTCAGAAACATATGGAAAATGTCCTTACTGGGCCTGCGCTTGTTCCGCTCGTCTTGGAGTTTCATAAGACAATCGGTAAAGCTTTCACGGGGATGCATTGACCAGCTGATCTCCTTTCAGGCTTGCGGTGCTACTATGATCACGAGCTTCTAGTTTGATAGATAGACACGGGACAAGAACTAACAGCAAGAGTGGCATTACAATTTACTTCCGTAGGAAGTTTACTCGAGTGTCGTAACTTTTTTTTTTCGCTCGCTTAAGTGCCACGTCAAAATAAAATCGATCATTTAAGTGTCATTTCTAACAAATCGTCCCATGTGGATTTTCTTATAATTTTTTGTTTTCCCTTTTTTTTTTACCTGTTTTTTCTGTGCCGACGAGGGTCATTGGCCATAGAGGCCTCGCCCAAAATAGGCGAGGGCCACCTTGGCCTCGGCTAATGGGGCTATAAAGGCCTTAGGCAAGACCATTGCCAGCCGTGGGTGAGGCAGCCCTAGCCCAGTCTGGCGAGGGCCTTCACACCCTGGCCCGCTAGCCCGCGACCAGCGAGGTTGCAAAGGCCTTCCCCGGCGCCCAGCAAGGCCTTTCCATGAAGGCCCTCCGCAACACTACAAAAAAATCAAAGAAAAAAAGGAGAAGAAATATTTTTAAAAAAAATACTAAAAAATTTACAAAAATTATCCATGTCAGCATCGCCGATACCACGTCAGATGACCGACAAGGCAAATTGTTTATGACTCTTAAGTGATCAATTTTTCAATTTGTGATACTTAAATGAGCAAAAAAAAGTCAAGGAGGGCACTCTTGCTGTTTTTATCCCAACAGACAGGGCATGACATTGCAGGTACTAGTAGTCGGAGCTTAGTCCTTGCTAAACAAGCACCCATAAATCCCCGTTCGTTCATGGTACCGCACGAGGTGATGTAAACTTCTTAATAAGCATATTTACGAACTCTTCCACGATTCGAATTTCAATACAACAGTCTGATTTGTTATCAAGTAAATCAAGTTATTGTCTACATTGGTTCCCGGGCCAACTTAATGTAATCAGTACAGCATACCTTTTACCAGAAAGTATCTGCTGAATTTGTTATATAAGCTGGTAAGATTGAACTGCTCTTTGGTTGACAAAAGAGAAATACAAAAATAACGATTTGGAGATTCACCTCGAACTGGACATGGACGTCGGTTTAGCTGACTTTAAGTAACCTTGTGATAGTACAATTTGGTTGATATGCTTGGTATAAATTGAGGAGATACAATGACTACTTTTGCCTAAGCAGTCCTTGCACCATTATAGAACTCAACTTGGACTACAGCTGGTAAGGGCATTTCTGCATGACCACCGTCCTCAACACGAGCAGAATGGTACAAATAAGCGTCAAACATCAGAAGAATGGAACTTACAGATTGCACTTCCATGGCTGGTCTATGCTACAACTTAAATTTTATGAATCAAAGCATACTTCATCCTTCTTTTCCCTCGAAGCATGCAGTGATCTGTTGGTGATAATCAAGCTGCACTCCCTGGTTTCAGCATACCTGATCACCTATGGGAATAACTTCTTCGTGGGCTATAGATCTTCCAGGATCTACATCTTATAATAAAATGAATTATCGATCGCCCGCGGAACCAACTTCACCTGGACATGGAAAGAATGACCGAATCAGCACAGACAATTTCCTAAGAAAATCAGGACTTTCATTTGGTAGTCGCATACTGAAGTACTCTCCCCGTTTTGCTCAGACAAAATTGGAAAAGGTGGACTTGACGTAATCATGATATCTCTGAGTGTCCGGTTATTGAACAGCTAATGATGGCAGCAGTAGCATGGACAACATTGAGGCAAAAGTAATAAAAGACATGATGCGGGGTCAGCTGCAACACTTTGGCATCTCCGTAGTTCCTTTTCCTAATAAATCTTGTTTAAATTACTGATGCATGTATGATTGATCATTTCCCAGTAAGCTAATAAGCCTCAACCATTCTCTTACTTGGTCACGTCTATAAAAAACCTGCCTATACAGTTGTTCTGGCCAATGTGCTCACTGGCTACAGAATGAACTCTCCATGAAGATACAAAGGAAGCAAAATTCCAGCAAAATGAGGATAGCAAATCAGTAAAAAGGACCCTTTAAGAGATATCCACGCACAAACTACAGCTATCATTTGGTCTTGCTCTAGAATTTTGGTCAAAATCAAATTTCTTGCAAAATTATGGTCATAGCAACAACCATATCATCGAAATTATAAAAACAATTAGAGATTTGTCTCTTCATGCAGTCTACTCTCAGCTTAAAAGCGTGACTACTAGAGCGGGTAGTGTACGGGAAGGCACAGTAGGTGAAGTGTGGTAACTGTCACACTTACAAGGGTTTGAATTGCAAATCTTCCACGGATTTGTAATGCTTCAGTAGATATTTCTGCTGAAGTAGCTGATCGAGAATAAGATGTGTAATTCCATAGCAACAAGTAGGTCAAGCATGACAATTGTCAAACTTACAACTAACAAGGGGCTAAAATTTTAATTGCAGCTTTTATATCAAATCCACCGACATTGGAGAAAACTTCTCCACAAGCACCATTGGTTGCATGACTAGTGTGGAATGAGTAGTTAATGTAGTGGAAATCTCTTCTTCTGTGTGTTCAACAGTGTTTGTGACTCTGGAGAAAAGGTTCTCCAATGCGTGCCTGCTCAAAATTCTTATCTTATTTGTTAACAGCTACTCTCAGGGTTTTCTATTGATACTCCAGTTATCCACATATCTGTAAATCATTATATCCTGATTATGGAGATCAAGTCAAGATCCTCCTCCTGTTAGCATTCTAAAACAATAGTAAAAGTAGAAAAACCAGGCCCTGGAAGCAGCCTATCAATTTGCACGCTTCTTACCAGTTCTCGAAATTTAAGAATGTAAAGCATCTCCACATAACGTCGCGTTTCATGCCTCTCTAGCTTCGAAACATGCTTCCAGAAGCCATAAACCCCAGCCAGTGTCATCAACCTTTCAGAATAGATCTTCCACGTATACCTGCAGATCAGTGAAAGTCCGACTAAGTCGCATGTATTCAAGCTGAAGATGCATCATACTGGTGCTGTCTACCACTCACCAATCATAAATCCTCTGGAGCCCTGCGTCAGATATTTTCTTCCAACAACTAGAGTCCTCCTTGCACCATCATAAGAAATCGACCATGAGAGCTGAAGCCTGGTCTGGGTGATAAGGATCGATATGGAAACCTGACACACCGTGCTCAATGATCTCTGCAGGACCTCCATGGCAAGTGGCAAATGTTGGCAAGCCACAAGTCATGGCCTCTACAATGGTGAGTCCAAAGGCTTCATACAGAGCTGGCTGCGCTCCAGAAGTGAACAAATAAGTATGGGTTTAGGGAAGGCCTTGAAAATGAAGACTCACCAACAAACATAATGCGCAAAAATTGCTCACCTGAACAAAAACACCTTTTGTGTCTGCTATGCATCGACATAGCTCACCATTACAAGCTCGATTTGTTTGCATAGACATCCATCAAAATTGCCCATCTAAGTTGTACGTCTTAATCAAGTCGTGCATCTTCTCAATTTCTTCCGCTTCTTCCCTATCTTTGGACTTCTTCACATCATTGTTACCGGCAATGACAACAAGATTAGCCAATTCCCTCAGTTCAGAACTCTTACCATAGCACTCCACCAACCCAGTGATGTTTTTAACTCGGTCCAACCTTGCCATGGAAAAGATAATAGGCTTGGATTTATCTCTCAATCTGCCACTGCAGTGTTTCATATGTTGGTATAAGAAAATAGTTATGAGGCAAGGAATCCACAATTAAGATGGGACTCACAAGTGCTTTTCATTTTGCTCAGTATGAAAGAGCAATTTCTCTATCGATTCATGTAAAGCTGTAAGTCGCCCATGTTTTTTGAAGTACGGAAAATAAATGCTCATATCTGCCCCAGGAGAGACGATATTGAACTTCGGGTCAAAAACATCAATTCCATGAACGACCCTATACAACCCTGGAAGTGTAAAGGCTGTGTAGCTCTCATACTGTCCGACAGTATTCTTCCTGAAAGGAATGGTGAAGATTGAGTCATATTGGTAGATGGTTCACTCCACAACGCACAAGGGTCTCAGAAGGAAAAACAGGACAAACAAGCTGAGTTGCATATTAATTACAGTCACAAAGAGCACGATTGAGCTACATAGTTTATAACCAAATACACTGATTTACCTATAAAAAAATTATTTGGGTATAGAGTTGTGCGAGCATTATCAATCCGTTATACAGAGAATACCCGACTTTGAACCAAGATTTTTGAGCGTTACCACATGGCTATCAGTTATTTTCCAATCTTTAAGTTGATTATAGGCGAATTATGCTCAAAACATCCAGCATAGAGGGGGCATACTGATAATTGGACAGTGGAGAAACTTACGCTCCTGCTATTTCTTGATATGTGCTGGTGATGATAAAGTCGGCATGATTCATCGCAATTAGATCAGCAGTGAATTGACAGGAGAAGTGGTACTTATCCTCAAAATCCTTCCAGTATATGTCAGAATTTGGGTACTTCGTCTTCTCCAGGGCATGTGCAATGGTGCACTATGCAGAACAGGCATTGTATAACTAAAACAATACAGGAAAGAAAGACTAGCTAAACAGTTTAGCTTCTACCCACTCAGATCCAAAAACAGTGGCAAACCTGTGTAACTCCCATCTTTTGAGCTAATAATGATGCGACAAGATTACCATCACTGTAGTTCCCAATAATAAAATCTGGATAGCCTTGCAACTCTACGGCAATTTCACCTGCTGCATCCTGATAAGTGATGACATGACAAAATGATGATAGATGAGTATAGGTACAGCCAGGTATAAATAAGGACATCCATATCCATCCGAGACAGGAGAAAGCACGTACAGAAATACTAAAACTAGATAACCTAGTAAACCGGGAGAATTGCATGTTGCATCAGGAAAAAGGACAGAGTTTTGCAAACCTGGTCCAGATTAAAAGTTGATTATGCATAGTTAGATGTTGCAACATGAAGCCAAAGAATGGCATCCACAATTTGAAAAAACAAGATCACACCACAGATTTTTCCCTAAATGGTGTCAGAGAAGTTGACAGTTCTGGTGAAATCAAGTCGTATCAATCACCCCCGGAAGAAACACAATAAGCAACAACACTAATTGGGACTAGGTAGCATGAAAGTGATTGTAGAAGTTCTTGAACTGAGCTTTCTTCCAGAGAAAATCCCTCCCGTCGGCCTCTCTTCCCTTCTAAGCCTCACTCCAATTAAAGAAAGAAAAAAACGAATAAGAAAACCAGGAAGAGTGCTGGTCAAGCTTCCTCCATTTGAAGGGCAGAAATTAGTAACATTAGGATAGTGCATACTTTCTTTGAGATAACGAGGACCAATGACTTTGTGTATGTCTTTGGAGGTAAAGTTGATCCGTTCATCGATCGCAGAGAAACAAAGTTTATATTGTAATGTATCATCATCGGATCAGGAATGGATAAAGTTTAGGGGATACAGATAGCTATTGAAACAATAAAAGTCATACAATTTACCTCAGCAAAAGTTTCCAAAAAAGGCCACACGTCAAATCTTGAAATCCATTCATGAAGAATTCCTTTCTCAGATCTGAAGGGAACTCGCAGAATATATGTGTGATGTGTTCCACTGACTCTTTCCAGCCGTTGGTTGCATGTAGTTCCTTTTGCATCAGGTATCAACCTAGTAACCTGAAAGAACAAAAATAAAGAAGAAGAAAAAAAGGGAGAATCGAGAACAAATGGCAGTACCAGAGAAAGCAATGATACCATGCTCAAGCAAAGTAATAATTCAGTTTATACATACAATGAGAAGTCTAGGGGTCACATCAGTCCTTGCTTATGTATTCTGAGGAGCATTTCATTCTCCAGTGCCCGAACTTGATCGAGTATGTAGACAATCTGCATGCAGTAGCCAACATAATAACTAGATATGGTGACTCCCAGAGACCGCATCAATAAAGAAGAGGCAAAAAGAAAAAGTTTCATTTATTTTGTTTCTAGTATTACAAAAAAGATCTAACCAAAAAAAAAAGTATTATAAAAAAGATCAAAGTTTTACTTACCTGTCCTCCAGTATCCGGTAACCCCAACACATTAGCTTGCCCAAAATATCCGTGGGGGGACAATATGACGACATTAAATACCATCGGTATTCTGCCAAGGAAGGCCTCTAGAGTGGAGGGATCAGGAGCCTGTAGGATATCCAACAGAAGACGCATCATCTCTAATGCCTTAGTTGCACTATCGCCCCAGCCTCTCTCAAACCCCATACCTTGTAACCTAAATGAAGTTGTCAGGAAGAGAGATTTAAAATGCATGAAAATTTTATCTCTGTCCAAAAAATTCATGAAGATAAACTTACTCATATTCGAACTCTGAGTAGGGTGTGTCAGATGGAAGCCTAGAAAGATAATCCTCTGCCTTAGCCAAAGCAGACTCAAGTCCCGAAATATTTTGTATTCGGTCATTTAACATCAACGTCTGCAAAGGATGCTCGTTAGTAGTGCAAGATCATCAGCCAGAGACACATGATGTTGAAGTAGCTCACAAGAATGTCGGAGAGACAAACATAAGGGTGATGCTCATGCACATTATAATGTTATAATAGTTGCGCCAACAATTTTCTCTCGAAAGGAATCGATTTCAGATATTTACATGACCTTTATGTTTGTGCATACGAAGAAAATCAAGTAATGGCTCCAAGCAATCCTTATTACGGAACATGATTGAAGAAAGGTGGCAGTTGAGAAATTGCACGCCATTGCCAATATATGACGATCGATTTGATCGAGGAAGGTTGCATTGAATGGCTCAAAGTCAAGCTCAAGCACAAAAGGGGTATTTGACCTGATTCACATTCAAAAGGCAATGAAACTGGAACGCGTGAAATTACATGATTCAATAAGAAAAATTAGAGTAATCATTGCATTATTAAGAAGAAAAAAAAGTTGCTTACAGCCCATCCACAAGCTCTTCTTTGAATCGAAGATATTCAGATACAGTCAATTGATCCACACTAAGCTCATTCACGTTGATACGGACATATTCCCAAACACCAGGTCTTGGATGGACTGCTATTGCTACAAATGGAGGTAAAACTATGGCTTCCTGTTACCATAGGCAAAAAGAAACATTAACACTTTGCAAATAAACAGGTGAATGAAACGTTAAGAATCTTAGATTTATATGGGCATTTGGGGAAGAGATGTGGGGAAAATACTAACAAAATCAAAGACATATTACACCCGAAAATTACGTTAAGAATTCTCGCCACTAATCTTGAGCGGGCCCCGCGTACATTGTATGGCCTTTCATCGTGCACAAACTAGAGGTGATCGATTTCAGGGTAAGTAGATTTCAAAACTGATTCCTAGTTCTTAAAATCCATAACCTATTCTGTTTGCCTTGAAACTAGTTTTGGAACCTATATATTTTTTCTGTCCGGTCCAAGATCTACCTGAAAACTCGTTTTTTTTCCCTTATTTTGGTTTCAAATCTTTTTTTTCGCTCTTTATGAACAAATATTCAAATATCATTTAGGCATTTTGTCAAACAAATAATATGCGCTATGATTAAGGGGCCTAGACATAAAATGGAAGCAATATTTCATTTTGAGATTGTAACGTCAACAATAATGCGTACGTTAGTCATCAAAAGCAACTTCGATTCAAATCGATATTCCCACAAACTTAACGACACATCAAAATCCTACGCCCATCCGTCACCATTATCTAAATCCTCCACAATGGCGATAGCAAGGACATGGATTGAAGAAACAAATCGACACGCAGATCATTGACTCAAATTCATTTACATGCCATTAGACCCGGATCGTAAACCCCTATTTTAACCCACGTATCAGTAAATAAATAGATCATAAATCGATCAATTATATTCAGTAAATAGGTCATAAATGGGTGTAAACTTAATACGCTTGTTAAATGGACGGTAAATTGATCATAAATGGGTTTATAACTTATTTAAACTCAACTCACCCTTACTCAATCTCGAGCTTATTTGTTCCGTACTTTCATTTCAATTTGGGTATGAATTTTCCTAAATTGAATTAAATATGATAGTGTTTTTGCAATATAAATTGGAGTCGGGTCATTATAATGAGCGAAAAACGGGTAAAAACGGATTAAATGGCTTTATTTGAAAACGAAAGGGAAAGGTGGACCGGATATTTTTTCCCAACCCGAACAAAACCGCTTCTTCCCTCATGGATCAACAAGAATTTGCCGTGAATCATCATCATCATCATCATCATCATCTTCCTCGCTTCCCATTCAGAAGCCCTAACTCTGCAAATCCCATGACACACACACGCCCACCTTCAGGAAAATAGACGAAATGGATCTCCCCTCCTCTCACACAGACACCCCCCCCCCCCCCCGCCCAGCAATCTCATCGTCACCGTCGACAACCAGACTGAGAGAGACGATCGACGGCGACGGCGACGGCGAGGGGTTCCTGCAGCGAGGAAACCAAGGGGTTCTCTTTAGCGAAAAGGAAAGGAGTGTGTATGACTGTGAGAAACAGAGGAGCGGCCGTCTGCGGAGGTTAGTAACCGGTTCCAAAAACGGGGCCCGGTCGGTCCGGTTCCCACGCTTTCTTTCGGGATTGGCCCATAGGCCGAAGCGGTTTTTCTTTTTTTTTTGTCCTTTTCCTCTGGTAGTTCTCCTTTTCCCTAATTTTTTATTCGATTTTCCGTGCATCAAATCGAAAAACCGAAATTCGTCTGGTCGGCGATAAATTTGTTCCTCGGGAAAAGAAATTTAATGTTAAAAAAGAAAAGAGGCGAAATGCATGTCTCGCATCCCACCGGATATGCTCGCCGCTCGCGGCAGCATCACGGGCGAGACTCTGTCTCTCGCTCTAACTCTCATCTCTCTCCTTTCTTTTTCTCTTCCTGGGCCTTTCCTTCATCGTCTGCGAGGTGTTCCGCGAGCAAGAGCTTCACCTCTGACCTTGCAACATTCGTCCCTGGCCGCCGTCGACCGAATCCGCGGTATGTGAGTCCTTAATCGCTGCTGAAATACCCCGAGATGAAGTCGATTGCGTGCTCACATCGAGTCGTGGCAAGGACATGGTTCGCGGGTCAATGGCAATGTGGTAAAATTCGGGGTGCCTTTGCTCATTGGGCGAGTTCGCAGAAAGAGCGATTGAAAGAAAGTCTGACAGCGTGATTTTTTTTTTATCCGAGGAAATCGTCGTTCATACTTGTTGACAGGGTCCGCAATGGCGTGGCCTCTGGTTGTTTTTGTAGAGTGCGAAGACCCATCGCTCGCCTTCTTATTTTTTTATTCATTAAGTTGTCGGCTTCTGCATTTTGTTTACTCATCTTAAATGGCGGTTGTTAGTTCTGCGGTCAACCTATAAAAGCTTGTTTTTTTTTTCATCTCCCTGCGCTTGCGCGTGAAATTTCAGTCAGGACTCTGTTTTCAATCATTTCCGTTGATTGCTTGCGAGGAAGCATCCTGCATAGAGCCATTGTGGGAGTAGTTACCCATTTACGTAGATTTTCACCTTAGTTCATTTGGCTGTGATCAATCAAGACTGGCTTTATTGCTTTGAACAGATAGATAATCGAATCTGAGGAAGTTTGGAGGACTTTTCCCGCACCATACACACCATGCTCAAGGTCCCGGATCATCAAGTCGCCGGTCACCGAGCGGACGGCGGAATGCTTGGGCCACTGGTGGATGATTCGGGCCGCTTCTATAAGCCTCTCCAGAGCGATCAGCGCGGACCCACGGAAGTGGCGTTTTACAAGTCATTCTCTTCCAATACAGAGATCCCAGGTCACATTCGCGAATTCTTTCCGGTGTTTCACGGAACTCAGATTATAGAGGCATCTGATGGATCGGGTCCTCAACCTCACCTGGTTCTGGAGGATCTCATCGCGGGTCGTGTGAACCCATCTGTCATGGACATCAAGATGGGATCCAGAACATGGTATCCCGAAGCCTCTGAGAAGTACATCCAGAAGTGCTTAGAGAAAGATCGAGATAGCACGAGCATTTCACTGGGGTTCAGGATTTCGGGGCTAAAGGTATATCAGAATAGCGAAGCCGGGTTTTGGCAACCTGACAAGAAGGTTGTTTATAGCTTTAATGCGGATGGTGTCAGGTCGGCACTGAGGAAGTTCGTTTCTTCTAACTTGTCTGCGGGTTCAAATGCGGATCCGGATTGTTCGTATGCATCAACAGTTTACGGTCACTCGGGTGGGATTTTGGCACAATTGTTACAGCTGAAGCAATGGTTTGAGGTTCAGACAGATTATCACTTTTATTCTTGTTCGATCCTCTTCTTTAATGACAGGGAGTCGGCTTTGGACAGCTGTGCAGACCCGAAAGTTAAACTGGTGGACTTTGCACATGTGGTGGATGGCCGCGGTGTGATCGATCACAACTTCTTGGGTGGCCTCTGTTCTTTGATCAAGTTTATACGTGACATTGATGATGAAGATAACAAGGGTGCAAATTGCCAAGTCAAGCTTGGATATGAAAAATCATAGAAAGAAAAGACCTATATCAGAGCAACACGGAAGCAGAGCTTGATAACAAGGCCTCCCAGTCGGAACTGGAGACTAACCGCATTCCTGCTCTGATTAGTGGTTCAGAGAAGGTATAATGACAGTCTGAATTAGTCGTAGCTTTTTTATTTCTCAATGGCCATGCTTGTTTACTGTACTTGTTTGGCCGGAATCTACTGGTGATCCATCTCTCCTTTGAACCGTACTTCTTATTATTTGCACGAGACAGTTCATTTCCCAACATGCTTGCTGTTTCGGTTTACTAGCATGCTCTATGTTTATGTTTTGCTGCACTTGTTGTCTGCAAAAAGTTCTGCTCAGCGCATTAGATCAGTAATTTGTATATGTTTTGGTCGCGTTGACTAGAGCACCCTGAGTCTCCATGGCTGTTCTGAGTGCTTGATTCTGTCAATACGAAGGTGAAGTTCTCGGGAATTGCCAATTAAAACTTTGGATATGGTAATAGTCGCAATGAATTTATATTATTTCTGTCATAGAGATAGGTGACAGAGAAAAGCATGAAATGCTCTGAGTTTACTCTTTATTCGCCTAGTCCCTTCCGCATGAACTGTTAGATTATGGTCCCATATGAACTGGGTTAATACGGATCGAAGTCTGACCCTCCAATACTTGTTCATTATTTTGTTAAGTAAGAGAACAACCCCAATAGTTTCGTCTGGGCTCTTTGGTCGAACAGTTGTTTAGTTAATATAGCTTTGGGCAAACACTTTTCTGATCACATGCCAATATCGAAACTTAAGCGATTGGCAAAGGGCCAAAAGACTTGATCATACTAATTAATTTCAATTAGACAGCGACCTCAGATAAATAGTAGCTTCCTTTCTTCATTTCTTCGTAATCACGAGGTGTAAACAAAAGGCCCCACAGAGAACCATTTCATTCTCTTGTCCTTTGGGAGGCGACAGGATGAAAGAAGAGCACCGGTGACACCCCTGTTCACATCCGTTGGGACTTTGCAGGTCTCTGAGGGAGAGGACTCCAGGAAAGCCTTGCAACGTGTGAGCTTCCAGTCATCTTCGACCTCCAATGGCGACAAAGTCGCCGAGAAATAGCCGTTTGCATCAGTGAGTCTGCTGAAGATGCAGAACGGAGCAGTTTCGTACCCTCGCTCGTCCACAGCCAAACATGTTATTCTCGCCCGAGCACCTGGAATCACATTATTGTGTTCAATTTATATTCGCTTTGTGGAAGAGTAATTGTCATGTGTATCGCGACTTACACATGATTTTATCTATCACCACATATGGAATTCCACTCATTAGCTAATGTAAATTTGAGAGAGAGGAGAAATGAAGCTGGGAGGATGTACCATGTTTAGGCAGTTCAACAACTGTTCTATTTTCTTTACTGGAACTGTCTATTGTCTATCGCCATCAAAATTGAAGACGATGGCGTGTGGATTTGATGTATGAGATCCAACACGGAGACCGAATGATATACTTCGACGTGATCAAGTCACTCTGACCATTATTCTTGCTTACGATAGTGTTGGCATGTGCAAATCACTCTTACATTCGCGGATGAGCGGGCCAAAATTCACAACATCTCGTTTTAAATGATTGTGAGCAACGAAAGACAAGTGAGCACAGACAGACAATAGCCGTAGAAGATCAGAAACCGGCATGGTCAGAACATGAGCGCATTAGGTACCTTGGAGCGGGACGAGCTTCGAGCCCGATCTACAGTATATGACTCCTTGAATCCCAATGTTTGTGGACAGGAGGCTTTGGTCTCCATGCTGTTTCGGCTTCGTGAGGCTGGATCTGGACCCATAAGCATCGATGTCGGCGGCGAAAACAACCGCAAACAGGGGCAAGAGAAGCAAACAATTGGCGAGACAGAGCTGAGCCAGAAGAGCCATTCTCGTTTGAAACAGAGTTTGGGTTGTCAATCAGTGTTGGCTAAGGCCACCAAACTCTCTCTGCATCTTATACGTATCGAAAGTGTCCATTTTTAGTGGCCAACAGTTCGTATTTGGAATGCTTTACATGTCTGCACGTCGGGGTGTTGATCTTGGTAGGAGGCAACAATGCAATTTCAATTAGCAATGCTTTTTCATCGCGAACGAAATAATCAATTTTTTCATATATAAAAAATATGGTTAATACCATCAAAGTGGATTGGCTCAGCTGGTAAGGTTCGATCTCTGTGCACACCATAACCAGATTCAAAACCTGCTGCCAGCAATCCCCTTTGGAAGGTGATTCGTAAATCCACTATAAGACCTTCTAGGCTTGTGCTATGCTTTATTTTGGCATGAGTAACCTCCCCTCCTCCTAAAGGTTAATATCATTGCAAATCCTAAACCGATCCACTCATGCTACATTAACCCCAAACTAACTTTTGACTCACCAAACTAATTTTCGTACCACAAAAATTTTTCAAACTGGCTCACTCGTGCCACATTAACTCCCAAACTAGACGTATCGGTTCGGATTTTTTGGGACATAAAAATTAGGATAAACATGACACGAATGTACTATATTAAGATATTTCGTGGTGTTTTAATCCCCAAAGGGGAAAGGCGATCCTGTCTCATTTTTCAGGGTTGAAACTTTACAGAGATCTCCAAACTGGCCCGACCGAGGTCAGCAGCAAAGCTTTAAATCAAGGGGATGGGTGTAAGAAATACAAAGGACAGACCAGACGAAGAAGCCCAGCCCATCACAGAGGAAGCTCTGAAAAACCCTAGGCAGAAGCCGTGGTATATAAGCACTCCGCCTTACCATTTTCTATCTTCTCTTCTGCTCTTCCCCCAAGCATCGCGACCAGCGAGAGAGAGAGAGAGAGGGAGGTGAGAGATGGTGTCGCTGAAGCTGCAGAAGCGGCTCGCCGCCAGCGTTCTCAAGTGCGGCAGAGGCAAGGTCTGGCTCGATCCCAATGAAGTCAACGAAATCTCCATGGCCAACTCCCGTAAGTCGTGACGCCTCTCTCTCTCTCTTCGTTTTGCTTTTCCTGCTGTATGCTTCGCGCGTCTATCTGCTCGTGCGTGTCGTGTCTCCTAGATGTCGGTTCGGAGCTTCTTTTGTCATTGTCTCGGTAGCAAATGGTGGGTGGGGTGTGGGGTGGGGGTGGGGGGGAAGAGATTGAACAATGGGTTTTAAGTATTTGGGTTGATTGGTGAGCTTCCGTACTTGGAGGTCAAGTTTCTGGCGCTGTTAGTATGGAGGATGAGGATGTGAACGCGTTTCTCGGTTGGCTGTCATGTGAATTCGCTTGTGTTTGTTGCTTTTTTTGTGTGGGGTTCGTGTTTCTTGTGCTCTTTGCTTAGTGTCCTTTGCTGGGGCGGGATCAATTGGTCTTCCGCGACTGGCCTTTGATTCTGCTGTTTGGTTCGTAAGGAAGGAAAGTAACATTTGGAGGACTTCTGGTTGTTGTTTTTCTTTTCAGCTTCATTTAGAGGGGCTGAGTGGGATCTTGGCTAGAGTTATCGTGTTAAGACTGTGTACGTTTGGTTGTGTCGGTTGAACTTGCTTGTTGAGTCGCTAGCAACTTCCCCTCCTTTACTTTCTATCTGGGTTCGCATCGCAATCAAAGTAATCAGCATCTCAACTGTGGCTTGCTTGTTGTTTGGGTTCTTCTAATCGATTCCACATAGAGTACAACATTCAATTTAGAACTGTTGATCCAGTTTCCCGAGTAATTTCTCTAACACTGCATTCCCTTGCTTAAACATCACCCCTCACGAAGTGGTGGCACTTCCTCTGAGCACTGGGTGCATTCTTCTTGTCAGCCAGGAGTGGCTCAATAGTTAAGTTTCTCTTGCCTTCATCGATTGACAACAATTTGGATGTTTACACAGGCCAGAACATCAGGAAGCTGGTTAAAGATGGTTTCATTATCAGGAAGCCCACTAAGATCCACTCTCGATCTAGGGCACGGCGCATGAAGGAGGCCAAGAGAAAGGGCCGTCACTCAGGATATGGTAAGTTTCCTCTGAATGGAGAGATCTTCCGAAATTAGAGCTTCAGTATAGAATGAGCTCAGCATGTTTATTTTATTTTTATTTTTATTTCAAGTGGGAACAACTCTGTACTGAAAGGAAGAGCTTTTTTTCAATGTATTATGTGTCTGTGTTGTAATTTTTAGTCTCTATGACATAACCATTGCTGTTGGGAAGCTAGTAAAACCTTAGGAGGCTGTGAAGAGTAACTTGACCTGATTTCAGGTAAGCGCAAGGGTACGAGGGAGGCAAGGCTGCCTACAAAGATCTTGTGGATGAGGAGGATGCGTGTCCTTAGGCGTTTGCTCCGCAAATATAGGGAATCAAAGAAGATTGACAAGCACATGTACCATGACATGTACATGAGGGTGAAGGGTAACGTATTCAAGAACAAGCGAGTGCTGATGGAGAGCATTCACAAGTCGAAAGCAGAGAAGGCCAGAGAAAAGACATTGTCTGACCAATTCGAGGCTAAGAGGGCAAAGAACAAGGCAAGCCGGGAAAGGAAATTTGCTAGGAGGGAGGAGCGTTTGGCCCAGGTGAGTCTTATCACCAACTAGACAATATATAATGATTAGACAAGGGAATCAATTAAGTTGAATTTTGTAGTTTGAGTCCGAAAGTAATTATCTTGTGTTTAAAGAGCCAAATGAAGTAAAACAAGCTCTGAGAACAGATGAACGAAAATGTATTTATGTATCATAGGTGGATTCTAAATTGATTCCCTTGTCTAAATTGAATAGGGACCTGGTGAGAAGCCAGCAGCAGCACCCCCGCCAGCAGCAGCACCTGCAGCTGAGTAAGTATATGCAACATAATGGGCAGATTTCTCTTTATCCACAGTTGGATTTATATGAGAGAATTTTATTTGGCTTTCAGGGTACCGAAGAAGGCAAGGAAGTGAGACCCGTGATGAAGAGCACTAAAGAGTACACAAATTTTGGTGTTCCTTGTGTCTTTAGTAACTATGTTAGATTATTTTTGCCTACTTGTTTCTGTTTGTCATGGACCTTACTGTTTCATCTGGTAGAAAGACGGAGTCTGATGATTTTCAAAATTCTATTTAGATCCTTGTCTTTCCAATTATTACCGTGGATTTCATTCTTTTAGTGTTGCACTTATTTTGGATACTCAGGTGTGGCTGTTTTTCTCTTATTCATCCTTACTCACTTCGTTAGATCCATCTTTGCGCATTATCAATTTGTATGAATGAAGTTTCTCTTCTGAAAATGAGAGAGTGGCAGCATTGGAAGCTGGTACATCCATACGTTGTAGATGCAGCAGGGTGCATTACCTATAGCAGTTACATTTGTCGTGACCAGAGTCAAAAATGATCACAATTCGTGGTGTTCTGTTACCATGTGGGGGTTTATCTTGCTTTAGAATAAGCAAAGTTGATATTGTCCGGCATACTTCAGGTAAAAAGCGTTGTATTGCTTAAAACAAGTAAGCATCATGTGTTAATCTTGTCTATCAAGAAAATTGAACTCAAAAACAATTATGTTTTGAATTAAGGTTTGCTTCTGGAGTGGAAGATGGGAAAATTCTTTGTTGGGACTTAACAAAATGACCAGTCGGATGAAAAATTTAGCATCCTATTCAGGATAAAAAGGTTTGTTTCCACAAGTTAGAGCACCGTTTTGCCTAATTTTTGGCATAGGTGAAATCTTAGTTTTGGATAAGGTTGCAGGAACAAAGGTTGTCCCAATCTCAAATGCTTTCTTGAGCAAAAGAAAGCTATCGGCAAATATCAAGTTGTGTTAATCAATACACATTTCTTGCAAAGAAAACTCTTGACTTAGTCAGATTCATATTTTGCCCAGAAAATGGAGAGTTCCTCCAGACAAAGCTTCCATCGCATGTAAATCTGCGTGACAGACTCTTGTGAAAAGCTTGAGATATCATTCGCAAAAATTAGGCGAGTAATTCCAAGAGCTTACTCGTGCCGCCTTCAATTCAGCCATCCCCCAATCCCCGCCCGGAAAAGGCAAAGAACAACAACAATACTAATAGTTATTGCTATTATAATACTAAGAAATAAGGCAAAGAACAACAACAATACTAATAGTTATTGCTATTATAATACTAAGAAATTTGCAGAAGGAGAGTAATTTGGTAATAGATTTTGCTAATAACTCTTAAAGCGCATGTTAGTCATTGCTCCGCTTATAGAGAATGTGAACCATCATCATTGCGAAACATCCCAAACTATACAAGAGTGCATCATGGACCCGGTTCCTACGACTATGTAGGGCAAGTGCAGACGCAAGAAAACTGAGAGTACAGGGATCAACGGTTATTCTACTGAAACAGTCAGAAAGTTATACTCACAAGACTGCTTGAACACTTGCGTCAACTCCCCCGCGTTCTAGCGAATTTATCCCAATCCACCTTCAGTAGTATATGACAATTATTGGATCACACAAAAACTCTTCTACTTACAAAAAAATAGAAGGGCCTCCCTGCACAACTTCTTACTCACAACCTCAAGACCTCTCTAATCAAGACATAAAGTTGATGCTTTGAAGTATCACTCAAGTATAAGATGTGGAGGACTCCAAGATGAAGAGGCATTATGCAGTTAATACCCAATTTTCACCTGAACAATATCTTGGGAAGACCTCGTTGGGATACACCAACTTGCATTCGATTCAAAAACTTCTTTGATACTGGGAGCTAGAGGGGACCATTTTGTCAGTATCTCTGTGAGGTTTGTGCTGAGCAAAATCGACACTTCCATGATCAGACTGAGCTCTAGGTGTGCTCTTGTGTTCTGCCGAGTCATTTGCATTGCTGCATTTCTGTAGTTTGATGATAAAAGTGACTTCGGTGCCCTTGTCATGGCCTTCACTCTCGATGGATATGTGACCTCCCATGAGATTTATAAATCTAAAATCATGAAAAGGAGAGTAGGCGAGATCTCAGATCACAAAACCAAGATAATGCAATTTCATCCGGTGGCTTGCAAACTTTAGTAGACAAAAGGGTCGAGAAAATTGTCTCTGAGATATCAGGAGTGTCCAAAAGGGATCAGAAAAATAAAATAGTAACCACTGCAAATAAATCAGTCCACAACCTCGAGGGTTGCTATTTGATATTATCCTTTGAGAAGCCTAAATTTAAGGTTCAAAGATCCATGGATCTTTTCTGACTCAACTAAACTAATTTGAAGCCCTCCCAAGGTTGGACATTCTGACTCACGGTTCAGTGTTCATGAGACAATAGGGCTTCATATGCTTGAGGAACTAGCAATCAGTAAAGCGTCCAAAAGACCATATATGCTTACACAAGAAAAGAAAGTTGCAATTTGAGCAAAAGCGTTAAGCAGTGTGCAATCTACCTTTTGCAAATGGCAAGTCCAAGTCCTGCACCGCCACTACCTTGATTAGATCCACTTTGAGAATGAATAAACCTCGTAAATATTTGAGAAATATCTTGTGGCTGTATGCCACAGCCAAAGTCCTTAACCTGTTATGAGAATCCAAGTCAGTTGCATCATTAAGACAATGATAACCCAGATCAATTTTTACAAAAGATAGCTATGTTTTCTGATATGGGATGCGCTGTAATTCAAATTTATCAGAGCAAGAGAACGTGAAGCAAAGCAATATATAGCAAGCCTAGAGAGAGAGAGAGAGAGAGAGAGAGATGAAGATAAGGAGTTTTGCTCAAAAGGACAATCTATACATGCTAAATGAAGCTAAACTGCAAAAACCATCAACCTGCACTCTCAGGTAGAAGTGGGCACTGCTAAAGACTGGATGAAAATCGGGTGGTCGCCACTCCGCTAAAGTCTCTGGTTTTGCAATGGAAGCTACAACTGATACAGAGCCTTGCTTTGTGAACTTCACCGCATTCCCAATTATATTTAGCATAGTTTGCATAAGGCGTTTCTCATCGCCAACAGCATGGGTAGGCAGGTCAGGAGCCAGAAATGCAGTCATGGATAGTTTTTTCGCAGAAGCAATGGGCTTTATCAAATTAATAACCTGGGCTTATAAGATAACCAATTAATCATGTTGCTTCTCGGATAAACCAAATTAATGGACAAAATGAAGATTATTGTAAACTTCTTAAATACTGATAGCAAAAAGTTGCTATGTTTACCTCTCTGATGCTACCACGAAGGTTGAATGTTCCAATGTCTAGCTCGAGGCTGCCATCCTCAAGTTTAGAAAGGTCGAGAACATCATTAATAAGTGTCGCCAAGAGGTTGCTGCTCTTCAGTATGGTTTCAATCATAACCCTTTGTTCGGGAGCCAATTCGTTATCTAGAAGCAGTGAAGAGAGCGCAATAATTGAATGAAACGGTGTCCTCATTTCATGATTCATTACTGCTAGGAAATCATTGCGAGCATGGATTGCCATCTCTGCCTCGCGGCGAGCTAAATCTAAAGCAATATTCTGCTCAACAAGCTGATCCCGAGCTCGCATGGATTCTTCAAGAATAGCAGCATGTGAGAGAGCCACAGCTACCTAAATATGAAATTGAGATGTAAATTCAGCAGCCAGATAACATGGAAATCCTGGAACCAGTTTCATGATTTTTGAAGCAATAAAAACTAAGGAACCTAAGGAAAAAAAAAGTATAGAATGGCACTTGTGGATGGAAATATCAAAGTCGTGAATGATTGATGAGAAGATTCAAGACGATGAAGACAACATATTCCCCAATGTAACCCGAGACTATCATCCAAAGAATGCCAAAACACCACCACAAAGTAGACATAAGGCGAGGAAACCTTCACATTCTTTCTTTCTCCCGTTTGAGTGATGTTCCAGACCATAATATCTCTCTCAAGGAGAGATTATCTAAAGAAACTAACAAGCGGGGCAGCGTTTCAAATTAGTTAGAATCAATCTTCAAAATTGTACCCTCTTCTTACTTCCAATACACTCTGATCCTATTGTAACAGCAGATATATCCGATTTATCCACCAGTATCGCCTGCTCCTTCTAGGTTTTTAATTTTCAGACTCCGCAGAAGGTTTCATGTAGCAATTGCTAAACTAAACCCCAAAGGCCCAAACTTTAAACAAGGACAGTCAAGGTTTTAAATTGCGGCTGCGGAAACCGTCACACCGCAGTTGACACGGATGCTGACATAGTGGCTTCCTAAGAGGTGATAGTGGTTGTGCAATTTCATAAAAAATGCAAAAACATGCTAAAGTCCTCAATTAACTTGTGTGAAGTGTATAAGGTTTATTTATCTATATTATGTTAGAGAGCAGTTCAAGTATTTAAGGGTGCCAAAAAGTTGAGTTATATAAATTTATGGATAGATTTGACAGAGAGGATAGGGGATATAGTTTGGATTGATGAATTACTCTCACACACGGCTATAAGTGATGAAAAGATAAACTAGGAAGTCAGAAGAATCACACTAATACATGACATGTTTACATTTAAACAAAGAGATATCGCACAATATACCTAAACACAAATATCCCGACACATAGGAATTAGAATACCACAGACACGTGAAAACAACAATAATTATGGTTTATCACCACAATACACAAATACCACCCGCATAAAAACATTTGACAAAAAAAAGTTACCGTCTTATTCTCTCATGATCTTATCTTTTGTTATTATTTTTCTTTTTTTGTTCTTCTTCTTATTTTGCGAAAGAATGCAAGATTTGGAAAGAAATTGTTTCTTGAGTTTCGGAGATATTTCTTGCAACCACTGCAATATCACAAATAGCAGCCATAAATCCGCGTTAGCCGCAATAGCATATATAGCAGCCACTATGGTCAAGTATCAGATTCTCGCTGCAATAGTGGCCAATAGCGGTAGCGGCCGCCGCTACCATTTTATACTGACCGCAACATCCGGTGTTGACCACTATTTAAAATGCATGATGGACAGTCCTGACATCAGACATGGATCAGGCAGGGGAAGTGAAAAGCAGAATAAGGAAAGAACCAGAAGCAGGAGATAAGCCGACATATTTAATTCATGAAGAGCTCATTAGTGATTTAGCATCTACTCTCAGTTGGAAACCACTAGGACAGGAACATGCATCTTAATGAACTTGCATGAGGCCCACACTGTAGCAGCATAATTCTCCCTCACAATTGTTGAAACAGAGATGACGTCTGAAATTGTTATATATTGGAGGATATGCTAAAATCAGAACTAATAGCATCAAGAAAGAGCATAACGACTAATAAATTTTGGAGGGAAAGATATCAAAGCACCACTTCTCTGCTGTATTAGCATGATCTCAAAATCCAGTGAGAGGGACCTGTGCAAAAGCAAGGTAATGGCCAGAATAGCTTCTAGCTTGTTATTATGCAAAGCTACTGTTATTCTCAGTTCAATAATGTTCCATGTTATTATATATCCACCAAACGGGGATATAGGGAGAGCAAACTTCTTGAAATGAGGTTCCCATTCCATGAAACTTATTCATAGCTGTGCGTTGCCTAGGCCACCTTACAGTAAAGTCCCTCTAATTCCACTCATGGTGGTCTTTATTATTTGTTTTCATCCTTCTTTCAACCACTGCTTTGTGGACTACCATGCTCAAGTTCTAAAGATTTACAGCTATACAAGCAACTGTGAGAAGGTACGCCCAGTGCCAAACTTGTGAAAGGCATTGTGTCCACGTACATAGAAGAGAAGGTACCCAGGAAATTTTCAATTAAGTAAGACAGGACAAACCTGGTCCGCAACAACTTCAACAAGTTCCAACTCATGCTCTCGCCATTGTCTACCACAGTTTGTAGGGAGAATCAGAACCATCACTGCGTAGCTTTTCACCGAAAGGTCAGGCCAATCATTAATCTGAAAATTTGATAGGTGCAAGAGAGGTACTCGAACTGCGACAACTTCTGGTGGCATATATCTGCCCATAAGAGGTCCGATACTAGCCAGAGGACATGTATAGGGAATACGCATCGCTCGTCCACTACTGAAAACGTCATTGACTGTGGAAAGGTTTATCGGAACGGTAAATTCAACCGATAGCTGATGGTGCAGAGTATGGGAGAGCTGCAAGGTCGTGCCCGTTCGTGATGGCATCCACAAGGCACATTCCTCAAGCCCTAATGTCCTCCCCAATTCTACAAGAGTTGTTTTCAGTATAGTATGGCGGTCAAGAGTACTTCTAATCTCATGAGTTAGCATCCTAACGTGCCGTCCAGTCTCTTCTTGTGTAAGAATGAGGCCCATCTCTCTGTCGAGCTCTTCAGCTTTATTCTTCAAACGCAATTCCCTAGTTTTTACGCTCAGCAAGTCAGGAATTATGTGGACAAGCATCAAAGCTGTTGCACATGACACAATGGCACAAGAAACTTTCGCAATTGCCATCACCATAGCAACAGCTTTTGAATGGATATTCATTGTCCACAGATTTATAAAGTGAGTCGCCCCACAAAGAACAATGAACGCACCAAACTGCAACAGCACCCATCTATATGGGAAGAACGCAGATTTTTGCACAAAGTATATGAGCTCGAGGGGAATCGAAAAATATGCCAAAGCAATCAAGAAGTCCGATATGTACTGATACTTCACAAGTAGTTCTCCAGGGGGCCATTGGGTGTCGATGCAATCGCAGGCCTCCATCATATAGTAAACCCCTCTCTAAACCTGAGTATTCAAGAAAAAAACAATCAACATCACCACCCACTATGACCTACAAAAAAGCATACAAAAGTTTGGTGTACGTGCAAAGGTCCTATCAATTGCTTTAACTGCTGCTTTCTGTGCCCTCAAAAATGGATCTGGTTTAAATTCTGTTGTGGGTTATGAACAACCAACAACTTCTATCACAAACTCGGAATGGTTGAAGCAGAGACTGAGCACATCCGACGACGAAATCGGTCAATGTGTCGCATTATCAAGATGATGCTTGATTGGGTAAGGAAAAACTAATGATCCAATATGGTGAACTCTGCTTAAGTTCAGCTAGATTGAAAAATAAACAAATTAATGGACCTTCCAAGTGATTCCATCGTTGTCAGTGTGTGCACGTGTGAGAGGGAGGAGGGAGGGGGAGAGAGAGAGAGAGAGAGAGAGAGAGAGAGAGAGAGAGAGAGCTTTGATGTCTGAAGATAATTATACAGAAAGTTTTCCAATAGAAAAGGCAAGCACATGATCCAGACCAAAGGGACAGGCATCATACTGCACCCACTGATCAACCAAATATAATAGCTAAAGACTCTATCCCCAGTATCCCACATCCGTAAAATGCCAAACAAATTCTTTGAGACAGAGAGAGACCAAGCAGATGGGAATTGGCCTCTCCCTATTCTCTTTTTTCTTCGGCGCAAATGAAGCACTCTAGTTAACCCCAAAAAGGATTATTCTTAGCATGGTCTTGCTCGTACCGAAGACATGCAAGAAAATCAACAGACAAGAAAGAAAAAAGGAAAGAAAGAAAGCAACGAGAAATGGGTACCGGACAAGAAGGAGAGGAAGTGATATCAGCTGCCGAATCAGTAATTCCCCATGAAGATAGAGAGAGAGAAGAAGGCAGAGAACTGAAGGGGGAGAGGAGGGAACGGGAACCGAGTAAAGCCACGGCGTCACGGACAAGGTGGCACTTCTTCTTCTTCTTTGCTATTTAACCTCTTGTTTTGTTTGGCAGACATGTTTCGGACGGAAAGAATTTTGGAGAGGGACCAGTGTCGTTTATTTTGGCTTCCAAGAAAAAGGTCAAAAGCAATTCTTTTCATTTTTCACCAAAATTCAAAATTTTATCCACTTTTTCGAAATTATTGGGAGAATTACCTGCGAATTTAAGGTGTCGAATACACGTTTTAAAGGTTTTCGAGCATTTTCCTGAGAAAAAATCAAAACACATGTGAGGCGAAATGTAGACTCCGTTCATAAAATAGACGTAATCGCATGAAATTTCAATTCAGAATCTTAAATTATTAAGTGAGAGGAGAACGTATGTTTATAAAGAGTTTGTATACTTTGTAGATCGGTGACGTGCAATCTTAAAAAATAATCAAGCACTTTAGCATGCGATGTTTTTTGGTGTCAGGTCAAATGGCCCGACCAATATGATCATTTTAAGGACATTTTAGGGTCATCAAGGGTCCCACTCTCCTCCCAAATTAGGCGATGGGGATTAAAAAAAATTAAAGCAGGTTGTGTTTCCGTACAAGCTTATTAAAATATTCACATGGATAATATTGTTTATTAATCCCTAATTTACTAATTGAATATCCAGACGGTCGTCTATGTAAAAAGCCTATCTTGAGGTTTTTCCCTCTTCTTCTTACGGGGTTAGGAATGTAGCTGTGACTAAAACAAGCAATAGTTACCCTTCTCCTCTGTCGAGATCGTATTTGTGCAAATGGTACTTTTTGAAAATCTTCGGATGAAGCTATGGATAACCCATTTTTTACCTGGATTGGAAAAGATAAACCCTAATTAACCAAAAAGAAAAACTTCTAGACCGACAGATACTTAATTAATAGGGTTAATACTACGAAAAACCCTAAATTAGTATACATGCGACATATTTATATCAAATTAATTTTTGACCATTAAAAATTCCAAACTTATGATAAATTTACCCTCCGCTAGTTTCTACTATATTTTACCGTTAAATAACTGAATTGGATGACACGTCACAGTTAACGGAGGTACCAGTTGAAGCTTTTACCTCCCGTTTATCACAGGTGTACAGGTTTGAAGTTTTTTGTGATATTAATTCAATTCAACAGAAATTAACGGGAGATAAATTCGTCGTAGGTATATCAATTTAAAATTTTTATTATCAAAAAATTAATTTAAAATAAAATTATTATATATATTAATTTAAAATTTTTCGTAATATTAACCCTAATAGGTAATAATTGCTTTGTCCGGTGATTTTGTCGTCGAATGAAAACGGCGACGGATACGTCCCCCCGCCCTGAGTGACTTGGGCTGTTGTGATGGAACAGAAGGACAAAGTACGACGCAACTTGGGCACTAACTAAGGCTGGCGGAACAAAAGAAGGCCCCCACCTCCTCTCTAGGTTCACAGAATGTGGTCCGGTGCAGTGCACGATAAAGATGAAGTTCATGGAATGTGGTCCGAATCCTATAAAGAGGAGATCAACTTGCCGTGCCAAAACCAGTGCTGAAGCAGAAGTATAATTGGGTCGAGGTCCTCGCCATTCAATGGCAAGTGGTCGCAAGATGCCCCACCCCACCGTGCTCCTCGCGAATTCACGCACCACGTGTTCGAGACTTCTTATGCATCGGAATAGTCCACGCTAAATGTTGCGATCCTCTCGTTTTATCTTGTATGTCCCGATCATTTATGCAAATGGTTTAGTCCCTATGCGGCTTTAGAGTGATCTCAACGCAATGAAGTACTTTGATTACTCTGTATTTGCAATTGATCAGTTCGGTGATATGTTCAGGGTTTAATTCGATTTGATCTACAGCGAAATAGGGAAACATGTCGAAAGCTCCGTTCTGAAATATTGTTGAATGGTATGTTAGTCAAATCAAAGACAAAGAGGGTGGTCGTCGCGAATTCACGCGCCACGTGTTTGAGGTTTCTTATGCATCGGAATAGTCCGCACTTAGTGTTGCGATCCTCTCATTCCATCTGGTATGCTCGATCATTTATGCAAATGGTTTGGTCCCTGTGCAACTTTAGAGTGATCTCAACGCAATGAAGTACTTCGATTACTCTGTGTTGCGATTGATTAGTTCAGTGATACGTTTAGGGTTTAATTCGATCCGATCTATAGTGAAATAGGGAAACATGTTGAAAGCTCCATTATGAAATATTGCTGAATGGTATGTTAATCAAATCAAAGACAAAGAGGGTGGTCGTCGCGAATTCACGCGCCATGTGTTCGAGGTTTCTTATGCATCGGAATAGTCCGCGCTAAGTGTTGCGATCCTCTCGTTCCATCTGGTACGCCTGATCATTTATGCAAATGGTTTGGTCCCCGTGCGGCTTTAGAGCGATCTCAACGCAATGAAGTATTTCGATTACTCTGTGTTGCAATTGATTAGTTCGGTGATATGTTTAGGGTTTAATTCGATCCGATCTATAGTGAAATAGGGAAACATGTGAAAAGTTGCGTTCTGAAATATTGCTGAATGGTATGTTAATCAAATCAAAGACAAAGATGCCATCAAACCAAAACAAAAAGCTAAAGGTTGCATGCTCAATTAGTCACTGCCTAAGTTTTTTTTTGGGGGAGTGGGGGGAAGGGGTAGAGATTGAGAAGTCAAGAGCGCATGATAATCTTTATATTTTTTTGTTCTTGTATTTTTATGTTTCAGAAAATAAGTTTGAAACATAAATTCGTTTGATAACACAATTTCTTTTTTTTATTTCTGAAATAAATTTTTACTTTAAAAATAGGCTTGGATCATAAATCAGAAGTAAAAATTTTCTAATTTATTTCTGTAATGAAAATGAAAAATAACTTCTCATTGCTCACCCTCTCTATTAACCGGCTGCCTACTCACTGCTCGCGCGTTGCCATTGCTCGCCTCCAGCTGCTACCGACCGTCGGCTATCCTCCATTGCTCGCCAATTGTCGTACATCGCCGTCCTTCGCCGCCTCACTCCGCTGCCTCCCGTCGCCCAACAACAACCGCCTCCCACCGTCGACCACCTCCTACCGTTCTCCGCCACCTATCACCAGATGTTGGCCACCTCCCGCTGCCTGTTCAAGAGGGAGAAATTTTGTGTCAAATTTCTATTTCAAAAACATAAAATTTTGTGTCATTATTAAACGTGTATATTAGCTCGGAAACTCGTCTATGGAATAGAATATAGAATAGTTAGCATCACGCCCTAAATACTCAATGTGGGTGTTGCAGATTGGTTACACCTACAATCAAAATAGAGACCGAGCATTTCATGGTTCAAAAATGCCGAATCTTGTCTCAATTCTCTCTATCAATCGGTGAACTGTCTCTTTAGAAATTGTGAAAAATGTTCCGCTCGAGACATTCTTGTTATTGCTTCGACTCCTATTCCCCAAAAAGTGGATCCCGGGCCAAACTTTGTTCCATCTCTCGAGTCCCGAAGAAACCCCGCTCTCCTTCGGACTTTATATCTCTTTTGATCTACCGTTTTAAATACTCGCACACCCGCGCAACCCTTAACGTGGGAGTGAGTTTGGTCACCAATTCCACAAGCGCATGCATGCGGTGAGTAAACGGCAATGCCCTTGACTTGTGTTGCATGATATAAAATAAGAAGGTAAAGTTCACCGATAAAACAAGATCGAAGAAACTCAAATCACTTTGTTCTTTGGGCAAGCATAAACTCGAGACGCATCAATAACGAACTTCCACGGCGTACCTTAACTTCACCGATCAAATCCCAAAAATACATAGATATCAAGAATCAACCGGAAATTACCAATCAATCCTAAACATATCATACGGATATCAATTCATTCATAATTTTCTTTAATTCTGAAAGGATTGTATTGAGATTTCTCGCAAAAGTTTAGAACTAAATTGTCAAAACTAAAAAGTTTAGTAACGAATAACATCCGTACAATATGCTAAGGATTTTTAAAAGGACCACTGTTGTTCCGGTGCATTGCCGTCGAAGAGAATACGACGGTGGAGGAGGCAATGTGCTCCATCTTTCACTGGCGCTGATTGCGATGGACATATGTGGCTTCACTTGCGGTGCCAACTTATTGATTTGTTTTTGGCTAGTGCCACTTTGTTACTTACCTAATAAACAAATTTATTGGCCACGGTCTTTTGTTATGTTAAGTCTTCTGTGGAAACATCATCTTCTATTTAGCCCGTGCGATTTGAGGATTTCGAAGTCGAAGCATAAGCAAATGCCGACCGGAAATGGTCTTTCGAGAAAATTTGATCCTACTCGCGATTAAGCATTGATATTAGTATGATTGGCCACTATTATGTCTCCCATTGCCTCGACTTTGATTAGCCGTGTGAAGTACGGGTACGAGGCCGACCTATCTTTCTATAGTAATCTCCATTGCCACCATACTGTCAGGCCCAATAGATCGGAGGACTTGCATTTTTTTTTAAAAAACCAAAACACGCGAAATTTATGATATATAACTTATATATTCATCGGTTTGATGCGAGCATGCAACGATGCTGAGCTGCACAATATTTAATTTTTTTACTTTTTGTCAGGTCCTAATGATTAGATGTTAGATTAGGTTATATAAGTTTCACTTGTCTTTTGGTATATTCGTTGTGGTTTGTGAAAAGCCCAATTGCCTCATTTTTATTTGGGCATTTTCATTCTTGAATCAACATTGTCAAATTGTGGGTGGGAAGCTTGAATAGCTGGGACCAAACCACAAAAGAAGGAAACCCGTCTCGGACCAACCTGACCCGACTTGAACCGTGTTTTCGGCTCGGGTTATCTGCGTTTCAAATCGGGTTTGGGTAAGTGAAAACACACATTCCTTTATGGTTCAGTTTAGGGTTGGGTAGCATGAAGGCCCGACCCAAACCTAACCGTTGACGCTTCTATATATAAGTGCTTGCGTGTATAGATTCGCAAATACTTTTTTAAAAAGAAAGTACATGTAAGCAAGATTATTTCTAGAATTTCAGGAAGGGTAGCTCCCGGTCGGGCCTAAATTTGACCCAAACTGAGGCCCGATCCATTCCTTAAGAAGAGTTAATTAGCACGTTCAATCTTACACTGCGATCTAACTTTGGGCTAGCCCGGCCCAATGGAGAATCTGACTTCATATGTTGTTGGCCCAATTAGGGTTTTTTTGAACTTCTACATTTTCCTTTTTTCCTCATTCTTTTTTCCAATATAGGAATTTGAACTCGACTTCATGCAATATCTTCAACTATTGTCATCACCAATTGGCTACATTTTTCCATTAGACTGTGTTAAAGTTTCATCGTGATCATCTACGTGGTGAGATGTTATTGGAGCATCGACTTGGTTTCGAACGATTGTAAACAACTATTTAACGTGTTCCGATTGAAATATATTTACTTGATTACAAATCGTGAACTTTATAGATCCCATTGACTCTAGGCGTTTTCTAAAATGCAAGTTTCCTATTTTAGCACTCGTGACAGAGATTGAAATAGGAGTTTCCTAAAACGACCTAAATTTCATTTGGATACACATCGAGCCTCTGTATTGTTGGATAAGAGATTCGTAGGTAAACCGGAAATTTTAATCTTTTAAATGTCTGGCTATATCCAAATGCACTGTGAAATTGTTATAATAATTATCTAGATCTCAATAATCATTATTTGCATGTGCAACGCATTTTCTCATGGAAACTTATTAAGTTCCACAATGCTGCATAATGAAATGATCGGCATCTTTATGATGAAATAACCATCTAATGATGTGGTGTTCTTGTTGAAATTTTAGCGTCGATATGCAAGAGCATAATTTAGGAAGGGAAATTCGAATAATTATGTTCAATTACCGTTATATAAATATACCGAAGGAGAATATGATATATTATTGGTAAGCGATGATTGACATTTATGTTACGAAACCGATGAGAGCAAATGTAGAGACAAAATTGGTACCGGTTAATCAAATTAAAATAATCTTAGAATTTAGCACTGCCACCCGTCGATTGATCAAATCAACCCCATCGCAACCGATTGATCTAGGTCGCCACTAGCAATTGGATTCGGGTCCTCGACAATTGGACCCAATCACCAGCAATCGATTTGGGTCGCTAATGACACATGATCCTAGTTCCAAGGATCGGATTTAGATAGGCCCTGTCGAAAGCACACCATGATCTATTTCATCTATAAACTAGAGAACTCTTCCGACAATGAAAATTTCAAGCCCAACAACAATTTTGTATAGGACAAATTAACTTCCACCAAAGATAAGGAATTATATCTTACACAAGACTATTTTTCTACGGCCCTTCTTTTTAATCGATAAGTCATAAGTCGTTGATATCACCGCACAAAATTAAACAAGGAAAAAAACCACCAAAAACCTCAAAATTTATCACTTATGACACATTTACCCCGAACTTTTTTTGTGTCATGAAAAACCCCAAATTATACAACTTGTGACATATTTACCCCAATACAATGTAGCCTAGGGCATTTTAGTCTTTTTTCGCTTTTTTTTTCTTTTTTCCGATAGGGGCTGCCCTCGCCGGCGAGGTCTCCGGCAACTTCGCCGGTGAGGGTGAGGGATCCTTGCCTCGCCAGCGTCGGGCAAGGGACCCTCGGCCCGCCCAGGTGAGGCGAAGGCTGCCCTCAATCCACGCCGGCGAGGGCAACCCTCGCCCGACGTTGGCGGGCAGCCTCGCCCCGCCCAGGCGAGGGCAGCCCTCGCCTCGCCGGCGTTAGGCGAGGGCTGCCCGTCGACGTCGGGCGAGGACAGCCCTCGCCTGGGCGGGGTGAGGGAAGCCCTCGCCGGACGCCGGCAGGCAGCCTACTCCTCGCCCAGGCGAGGGCAACCTTCGCCTCGCCCGACGCCGGCGAGGTGAGGGCTGCCCTCGCCCCGCCCAGGCGAGGGTAGCCTTCGTCTCGCCTAGGCAGGGCGAGGGTCCCTCGCCCGAGGCCGACGAGGCGAGGGCAGCCCTCACCTGGGCGGGGCAAGGGTCCCTCGCCCTCGTCGGAAAAAAGAAAAAAAATAGAAAAAAAAAAGAAAATGGGGAAAAGACTAAAATGCCCTAAGCTACGTTATATTGGGGTAAATGTGTCACAAGTTGCATAGTTTGAGATTTTTCATGACATAAAAAAAAGTTCGGGGTAAATGTGTCACAAGTGATAAAGTTTGGGGTTTCTGGTGATTTTTTCTCATTAAACAAAGACGAATGCGAACAACATCTCTTTACCAAAAAAAAAAAATGCGAACAACATCTATGGTTGAATCTCACCAATCAAAAGGGTGAGCGGAGAAAAATACGATCCATCTAATATTTAGGGAATAGGTGTAAGGCTGATCTATTAATAAGGAAAGTTCTCGACTTAAAAGAAGAAAAGGGATCGGTTTGCTTTCCCGATGGAGTGGAGGGTGGGGGAAAAGGGGAAAGTTACTTTGCATCCTAGGATCGTTTCTTTCACCGAAATCATTCTCTCACGAAGAGCTTTTCTCATCGAAACTTACAAGAAGGGGTTTCCCAACGGGCTTACCTTCCCCAAGGAACAAACCACCCCGATGTTGAAGAAATGACAGCCATCCTTGACCACCGTGCACTGCTTCACCGGGCATTTTGACTAACGAAGGGATGATGTAGCCAAACGTCACCAACTCTTCAAATGTGGCAGATTTGAAATGGCCCGGATGGCCACGGGGAGCAATCAAGAATCACACACCAAGATCTCCTCGACGCCAATTCGAGAAAACATTTCACGAGCATGACCCCGGGGGAGGGTTTTAAAAGAGGAATCGGGACACGAGTTAAAGATCGCGCGGGCCCATTTCTAAATGAGGGGGGAAGGGTGGCTAATGTTTGCTTGCCGTGCTTGCCGAACCCACCCGACTCGACTCCGCACGACTCATCAGCAACTGTCGTGTCCCCAAAGCCAAAAGCGGGAGCCACGAATTGCGCATGCCAAAAACACCTCACGAGTCGCACCAGACGGGCACTCGTTCAATTTGATTTCCTCGAATCCTCGCAAGAAATCGAAACACAAACGAGAGGAGGGAGAGGATTAACACAAAAAGGAGCAGCGAAAGCAGCCAGCAAAGTTCTTCTTCTTCTTCTTCCGTCGTCTCTCCCCTCCAAATCCCCGCACCAAAAGCGCCCCACTCGAAAACTCGCGCACACAGTCGAAGCGGCAGCCCTTTCACCACAAGCACAAAACACGCAGTCTTCTCTCTCTCTCTCTCTCTCTCTCTCTCTCTCTCTGTGACGCGGACGCTCTCGCTTTCTCTCTCCTCTCGCCCCAATCAAAATCGAAACTTTACGAAGTTTGGGCAATACCCTCTCTCTCTCTCGCTCGCTCGCGCTGCATCCCAAACCCCTAAACCCTCGCCCGCCCCCAATTTCCCTTCTCCCTAAACCCTAATTGCTTCGATTTCGACGCGCAAATCCCAGTCCCCGGTCGGCTCAGCCATCGGCGGCCTCGTTCCGATTCGCGCGCCCGCGACTGCCGTAATGTCCAACTCCGGCCGTTACGCGGTGACCCGGGTCCACCACCCGGACAGCCGGTTCTACAACCCGCCGCCGGTCCGGCGCCACCAGCAGCAGCTCCTCCGCCAGAAGCAGCAGCTCCTCCAGAAGCAGTCCCGGATCGAGTCGGCGGAGGCGGAGGCCCTGGCGCGCCCCGACTCCTCGGACGACTCGGCATTGTCGCGGCCGAACTCGGTCTGCTCGCCCTCGCCCCCCGGGACTGCGAATTCGACCAATTTGGATCGTCTCATGGAGTCCGTCACGCCCTCGGTCCGGGCGCACGACTCGCCCGAGGTATGGGAGCTTGGGGGGGCATTTGTGGTGGATGTGCCAATTTCGATCGTTGTAGGCACTTGTTGGAGACGTGTGCTGATTTGTGGAGTTTGTTGGTGTGTTCTGTTGGGTTGCTGAGAAAATTAGAGAATGTCGCTTGTCCAGGGTGTTCTGATGACATGCTCTTATCTTTATCGCGACACTGAAATTTGATTTTACCGAAGTCGGGATTTGCTGTTTTTGTTACTCATCTTGTTTTCTTGGGTATAATGAGTATAGCAGCTTCAATTTTGAAGCTTTCCTCATGGACCATATGCTGGGTTGAACAGAAGTTGTTATGATTCGCATTTGTTGTTCCAGAACTTAGTTTGAGTTCGGAATCTTGGATTTTTCATTCTTATCTTTTCCCTGATTGAATTGGACCATGCCTGATTTTCTTATGTTCTACATTTTTGCGAAGTTTATCTGGAAGTTGTCTTCCATGTCGACATGCGAGTGACCTTTGATTTTGCCATTGCCTGTCGATATTCTTCATTCAAATGTGCACCATCCGGTATCCCTGTATACTTGTTTTTGCAGTATCTTGACTTTTATTGTGTGTTAATATTAAGGGCATTATTTGTCTTGTGGATTGATACTTTACAGTTGAGATCGAGGCGTTGGCGAACACGGGAAGCGGATCCACTCCCTTATTATTTGCTTGAGGATTTATGGGAATCTTTTAAAGAGTGGAGCGTCTTTGGAGCTGGAGTGCCTCTACTGTTGACTGGGAGTGAGCCTGTGAAGCAGTATTATGTTCCATCATTATCTGGTATTCAGTTGTACATTGATCCCCTTAGACTAAGGTAAGGTCATGTCTTCTGCTTGGTTTGTGTTAGATTGCCTGCATAAGGTTCTAATGATAGTGTTCATACTTTTTGCTTCACTTGGTAGTGGTTTAACACGGTGAAATTAATGTCCATACATCTTTGCATAAATGCGTGCTTCTAATATGTTGCAAGTTAATGTTAATCTTTAAGGAACTTGCAGCTACTGCCACTGCCTCCACCCAACTTTAACATCTTTGTTGCTTACACCAAAACTAGTGTCAGATCTAACATCAGTCTATCATTTTTAAAACTTGATGTAAGCACTGGCCAGGTGTTTTCATGCTTGCTTGGTGACCTTGAAATTAAGTGGCACGCAAACAAGGGCAGTGGCTTGTGCGATGAACCAAAGAATTTGATTTTAGTGCCCAGTAGAGTACTGAGACTTGTACCTGCCTTACTTTAGTTTTCAACGTTTTATTGCATATCAGTTATCTTCACTCAGCAATTGTCCGGAAAGAAAGACATTATACCATACGAATTAAGTTACCAAGTTTTGTCTCTTCTTGGTCACTTCCACAGTGGAGCATCTTTTTAAGCTTCACAAAAAATGTTACATGCTTTTGTCTGGATAGGTGTTTTAATATTATCAACTAAAAATCCAGTCTTTCAACAAATTCTTCTTTTTAACTGAGTCCTTGGGAAAAAGGTGATAACTACAAAAATTGATGAATGTCATGGGTCCTTTCAAATGTAATTGGTACAAAAGATGGCGTCTTGAAGCTTTTCTACCATGTGTCTGTTGGGAAATAAAAGGTGTCACTACAATTATGGAAGAGTTATCACTTCTTAAGCCAGCCGGTTTTCTTTTTGGCTAAAGAAACATGACTCTTGTACCTTAGTTGTAATTTACGTTGGCAACAGGAATTTCACGCCAATCTGACTTGTCTGCCTTCATGGTCCTGCTATTTTTATTACTTGCATGCGGGCAAGTTTTTTTTCCATGTTTTCATTGGTAGTTTCTACAATTATTTTTTTATGTGCTTCTCTTTTCATGGTTTATGGCAATTTTTCTTGCACGCATTCTTTCGTTGCATGCGTCCATGCTTATAAAGCTAGATCATTAAATTGCAGAAGGGATCTTTGGAGCTAACTCCTAAGCTCCATTTCATGGTTTATACATGCTGGAGCTCCTTTTATGTGGTTCTTGCAAACTGAAAAGTTTGTACATATAATGACTTCAATTTCTAGCTGTTGGAATCTTAGGAGTAGTAGTGATTGCTATATGTTATCATATGCCCACGTATATGGATTTTTGCTCTTTTTTTGAAGCGTGTCTGGTGCACCTGACTCTTGCACCTTAGGCTCTTCCAAGAGTTAGATATATGTAAGTCCTGCCACTGAGCCCCAATTGAAGATGGAACATTTCTTTACTTAAACTTCAGGTCAATTTTAAGTGCTTAAGCTGCATCAGGCTTGCCTGCTATATCTTGCTATATCTTTAGGTAATATAACGATTTCTGCTTGATACAAAAAGCAATCTAACACCAGTTAACGCAAAAACATGCTGGGTGTAGGTAACAATTTAATTGAAACTTTATAATGATGGTGCATTATGCTTATGCAGATAGATTAAGCCGTTGTAAGGGGGAATCTGTTCAAAAAGCTGGTTATCATCTCCCTTAGTTTTTGGGTGGAAGGGGAATATTCCTGTGCCCACTGGCGTAAAGAGTTTTCAATGACCTAGCATGGAGTTCTCGATTGATTGATGCCTCATTAGGCAGGGCAGACACTGCTTTCTAGTGTGGTATCTGGTGATATAAGTTTGCCGTTTGTTTTGTTGGGCATGGTTCAGCTAAGATGGTGTAGCTACCACTTTTTGGGTTTGGTGGCGATTGATTCTTTTTGGTTTTCACTGTATGGTCACTTTTCTTGGAAGATGATTGCAAAACCTGGCTTTATACCCCTCTTGAATCTGAAGGGACAATATGTTTAAGTTCTTTTCATGTTCATCAAGGACTAAGAAGTATGATGGCATTGTATAGATGCCTGCATGATAAAGCTGGAGCATTTGGTAAGTTGTGGTTTTTCCAGCTCACATACTAGTGTGCTCCTTTTAGGGGTGTCCAGAAAATCTGATGGATCTCAAAATAATGAACCAAAATTCTCACACCAAGCTGAAAAATTCCGGATCAGTTTTTGGGCAGGTCATTGGATCTGTTCAGCCTACGAAAATAAAAACTCAGTTGACACTGCCCAATAGGCCTGTTAAATTCAAAAGGACCTGCATCCCATGTGCAGTGTTCAAGTCTTTTGTTTCTTGACACATGCTTCCCCCCTTCAAGCTTTAGTCTAGTGAAACAAAAACTTTTGAAGCAAGATTGAAAAGCTACCCACAGTCTGCCCATTTCATCTTCGCCACCTCGCTGGGCATGCTCTGCCTCACATTTTCAGCACGGTTTGCTTCGGCATTTTCTTTGTGGCTGAATTGTTTTATTTGATTTTTTTAGCAGATGGATGCAACTGCTGTACTAAATGGTGCTCGCATAGAAAAGAATGAAATAAGGAAGCGGAAGATTTAACATTATGGTAACATGGAAGAGTTGGTGGCATAGATATTGAAAAAGTTTCTTTTCATAACTAGCAATTTTGCACATAGAAAAACGCAAAGACTGATTGCTTAATTTCCTGTTTCCTTATACTTGATGTTGGGAAGGAGAACTTCTAGTCATAATTTATATGAGATGCTTCATAGTCAGGCACATGTCTTTATGTCTTATCTGAACTGAATAATTTCCAACCCTATTAATGATGGACGTTAGGTATTGGAACATTAATAGAGGCCCTAATTTTCTCTTTGCGACTCTAGCAGAGAAACTTATGAAGGCTGGGTACAGAGTCGGTCTCTTCCAAATTATCCTTAATACCCGACTTCCATTAAGCTCCTCCCTGTATACTTGCCTCTGGTTGTCCTTATGGCTGTCCTAGCTTAACCTTCAGGTTTCCTAGCAATGCTGCAGATTCGAAATCGAGACATCAAAATTCATGTTTGAACTAGAAATTCCTTTTCTTCATTGGAGTGTAAAATTCGTGCTGCTTAAAATGACCGAATGAGTTGGCATTGCTGCTTCTTTTTAAACAGATTGGAACAAATGAATGCTGGGTATATATTGATACTTGACTTCCAAATGAACACGTTGCCTCTGGAAGTAATTGATGAAAATTATCCCTGCCTCGCTAAAACATTCCCTAATCAGCTTTCTTTTGCCATTTGCTTAACTGCTTGCAGACTGTTTTTGTTGGTAGGCTGTAGTTCCCTTTGTCATGCGACAAAAGCATGTTTTTTATTTTATTTTCCTTGGGGTGGCCAAGATGTGAAAAACAAGTTTGATATTGCTTTTGTTACAGCAATAAACATGCCCAAATATATGTCGTTTACATAAGCAGAATTTTCCTTTTCAGTAGTTATTAATGTATTGTTAGCAACAATGTAGATGAGCTCATCCTTTCATAGTTCAAATTCATTGTTTGCAAATCGCCACGTATTCGCATAATATTAGTGCAAGTCTCTGGGGGAACTGTGGTGTATTTCTTGTAGATATGTCTTTTAGATATCCACTGGGCCGGGTTCATGACTTGGCCACGTCGATTGCTTTGATATACAAAATGGTCGAAAAGGGGTAGATATGTGGAGGCTTATTCTATGGGAAACCTCATTAAGAATTTTCCCTTCTATCGCTGTTCTTTCCTATGCTGCATATTCATTTAATGGTGTTTTTGTATGTACAGGAGAACAGGTGAAGACAGTGATGCCGAGACATCGAGAGAGACAAGTAGTGCCGGCAGCAGTGACTGTGAAGGGGAAAGAAGAGGGAAAGGTATTGTTGATGCATCATGGAATCAACACAATCTTATTAATTCAAACTCACAGAAGATGAATAGACTGACATTAAGAGAGAAGCCTCTTGTGAGTTCATCGAGTGATGAAGCGGAGGTTGGCAATACCTCTGGGACGCTAATATTTGAGTATTTGGAGCAAGAGCAGCCTCATCATCGCAAACCTTTTTATGACAAGGCAAGTATGTATACCGTTGGACGAGCTAATTTCATGGCATTACCTTGCCTCACTTAATTTCATCCCTGTTCCTCAGGTTTCAATTCTCACATCTCAGTTTCCTGACCTAAAAAGATACAGAAGCTGCGATATATTGCCTTCAAGTTGGATTTGTGTTGCATGGTAATATATTCTGTTACTACTGCAATATGAAACATTGAATATTGCTATCTTGCTTGATTCTTTCACCACTTGCATTTATGATGGATTGGGTCTTGGGAACAGGTATCCAATATATAGAATACCCGTCGGCCCCACTCTGCAGAATTTTGATGCATCCTTCCTATCGTTTCATCGTTTGTCGACCCGCTCAAAAAGTATCTCTCTCTCTCTCTCTCATGCATGCACATGTTTCCCTAATCTGATGTATTTAAATGCATTTCTTCTGCTGTATTTAAATGCATTTCTTCCAACACAGGCAAATTCGAGCCACAACTTCATGTTTCGAGTGGCAGAAGGGCCCGTGGCATTAGTGCATCCTCTAAGTTTTCTCTTCCTGTTTTCGGTCTTGCTTCCTATAAACTAGGAGGCTCAATTTTAACCCCTAATGGACCACATGAATGCCAGCAGGCCAACTCTCTCTTGCAAGCTGCTGATGAGTGGCTCCGGCGGCGGCAAGTTTCTCTTCCCGATTACCAGTTCTTTGTCTCCCACAACACACAGTGGAGATAACAGAAGGATGACAATCCCTTCCCTAAAGTGCTTTGCTCTATAGGCATATGATTTTAAGGTGTCAATTTTGATATGGTATATGTGATAGAAAGAATGTGTTTTAGAGTAAAAGGCATCTGTTTTCCGCTATTCCCTGCTAAACAGATTGTTTTATGTGCCTTCATAACTTTGTAATTATGTGTATCTCCCCCTGGAAATTTAGTAGTCTAGATGGGGAGAGGGAAAAAATGCTTTATTGATCCAGGTTCAGCTTAGGGTAGCTCTGACTTTTTGAGTTTCATGAAAGAATTGCAGTCAGTCGGGAATATTGGAAGCAAAAGTATTTCTTCATGTATGTAAAGTTGATACGTGCAAGTTAAATAGATTTCTACATGATCAACCATTGGTTTTCTATATGATAATCAATTGTTTTCAACCTGCTACGGTACAATCATGTTGCTTGCCTTGTTAAGAACAAACTCCAGCATTTTCGTTCAGTATGTCTATTGAAGCCTTTTTTCGGCCAAAGAGTTGGTTCAGATTGTTCCTATTTGCTTGAACCAATTGATTTCATATTTCTTTTCCAGTTGAATTCCATAGTTACTTCCAAATTTCCATTGCGTATCCGAAGGCTCAGGGTCTATATAAAGGGCGCTTAATTGCTGTCTATTTTAATCATTATGTGTTTTCTAGGTCTATCCGAAGGTTATTCATTCCTCTGATCTGATTGCTCCTATGCAGGAAAGAACGTAATTCCAAGGTAAACGGGTGAAAGGGTCAGGCCAATGTTTGGTTGGAGAAGAAATTCAGCGGTTTAAAAAGTATCACGTCAGCGGCGGACGTGCTTTTTTGCATTCTGATTTAATTACAAATCAACATACATATACATAAATGTATATTTATTGACGTGGAGTCGGATAAAAAAAGTTGAAAAATCTGTCCAAATCTTCCTCCTCCTCCATCTGCCGCCACCTCCTCGCAAGGACCACCAACCTCGGCGCCTCCTCGTCATTGCACTGTCGCCGCTGGCGGAGATGCCGGTGCTGCATTCAGACCAACACTGCTGCGCATCCAAGCCGAGCCGCCCCTCCATCATCCTTGCTCGTCCATGGCCAGTGCCTCCAGACTTCCAGATCTGGAGGAGCTTCTAGATCCGGAGCCTTGGCCATGAGTAGCGAAGGCTCGTTAGCGATAGTTCGTTCTCACGCGACGCTGAGGGGGTGGACGCGGAGGCTAGCTACTGCTCTGCGTTAATCTAGTTCAACCACTGCCTTTTTTTTTTTAACCTTTTTCTTTAAAGCTCACGGTCCATGGTCGTCACTCGTCAGGACCTCGAGCCAACATCCTCCAGGACCTCGAGCCACCATCCTCCAGATCTGTATATGAGGGCACTGCTATGGCCAACCGCCGCCGCCGCCGTCTAGATCTAGTGGCCAACTGCCACCGCGCATATCTGCCTAAATCTTGAACAAAAATAATTGATTTGATTCCCCATTGATGTTTTTCTTTTTTACTTAAATTCTAGACAGTGTCAAGTTTTAAGTGAATGTCAATGGGTAAATATTACATCGTATCAGCAACTGACGCGGCGCTTTGAAATCACTGAATATTTTCTTATTTGGTTGTTTTTTTTTTAACAGTACTGATAACTGAGGAAAAGAAAAACAAAAGAATTGAAGTGCCCTTGGTTACAACACCAAATTTTCTCCTAGATGGGTTTGAATGGACCCAATTCAGAAATCAGTCTTCAGCATGACTCCAGTTCCAATTTGACCTCGTCAAGAGTAAAATCGGATGGCGTGTCCACTTCCTCCAAAAACCCAGAAAAGAAAATTAAAAGAAAAAAAATAAAGAACAGAGGTTCTTCTTTAGTGAGAGAACCTATCCAGTTTGGTCAGTCTCTGGTGTTAGTTATGACTATGCTTTCATACGGTACGTATTTTCTTTGTAAAGATTAATTGAAGCTGAATGTTCCGCTTGTTACGTGACTATGCAAGGCATGTGGCGTGACATTGCAAGAAATGTCGCCTGCCAGAACGAGTCAGCTGACAGACATGCATGAATGGATGCTGAAATCCTTAGAGCCAAGTCAAACAAGAGGAAGATCGAATCCCAAACAAGTTTGAAATTAGTTGTCGGCTTCATACAAGGCTTTGTTGAGCTCACAAAACCTGAATCAGTCAAATGAACTTTTAGGAGGTCAAGAAACGATCCACGAACAAATCAATTCAATTAGGGAAAAGAAACCACATGGGACATTTCTCATCAAAGAGGAAAGTACAAGCAAAATCAAAAGGGCGTGATCACTGACAGAACGAGAGAACTAGCAAGGTCACCAGGCTAAAAACAACAGCAGTTACTCTGGCACTTGCACTCATCTTGTGACCACTGGAGGGAAGTATTCTTGGGATTGCACATTCCTCCCCGTTGAACAACACTCTTGTCGGGAATCCATCCCCGCCAACCAGATTCACGCCGGGCGTCTTCTTCTTCGAGAACAGGATCACCGACTGCTGCGAGCCAGGGACCGGCGGATCCTTTTTGGGGTTTGAACCGTTCTTCTCTGCGAGGAGATAATTGAAATTTTGGCGGCCTTTTAGAAATATGCTATTGTTGTAGTCACCCAAAAGTGTCCCGTTGAATGAGTAGGCCTCTTCAAACCCGGCCCCTGACTTGTCAAGCTCCACAGCCACGGACCAGTCGGCGAAGTTCTCTTCACCCCAGTTGAAGACGCTGATCCTTGCCGTCCACCCGTTCCGGTAATCCGACAGCAAGTGCCAGTTGATGCTGACCCCGCAATTGTCCCCACATGGCAAAGGGTTGGGCTTCAACCACCGGTTCATCTCGCTCCACGCCAGGGCTTGCTTGGTCCGGTTCTCAAACGGGACGAGGAGTGTTTCAGGCCGCAGGAGGAGCGCCGGTGCTGTGACGCTGCAAGTGTTGCTAGGGACATTGTCCCAACCACAAGCACAAGTGTTGCAAGGAACCGCTGAATCATTGTAAAAAGCAGAGAAGGACACACAACACTTAGGACTCTCCCTAGGCCTGGTGAGGTTGCACACCACTTGCCAGCTTGAGATCGCCACCGTCTCGGAGGCCAGCCCAGTGGGGTCTGGGAACTCACTAGGGCTGACGGGGATCGGCTGCCCACATTGGTAGTTCGAGCTCATCGTGCCGTTGATTTGCCAGTTCACAGGTGGGGCCAATGATGTCCTGTTCAGGTCCGGCGGCATCTTGTACACGTGCATTAGGAACGTCGATTTGGATTTGTCCGGGTTGGTCAATGCAGATAGGATCGTACCGTTTCGACAGCAGAATGGAACCAACCCGAGATTGGTGTCATTCGCTCGAGAAGGTGGAAGGTCCATGATCGTGGGCCGCTTTTCGCAGTTCAATGCCAACGAGAAGTCGAGGTTCTTGTAGTACTGGCCCTGCTTACCGAAGACACAATCCGTTGTATCGACCAAAGTCGGATAAGCCCCTCTCATGCCAAAAATGAACTCGTCCCTCGCCCAATCCCAGCTCAATTGCCAGTTATCGAGACGGCCGAGAGGATTGTGGTTCGAAATCGTGACCTGCGCCCAGTAATCGGTGCTTGAGGACTTGGTCACGTCATACATTATGATGAGATCGCCTTCCTGGCGCGGCAGGAAGCCATCGCCAACCGTCGAGTTGGAGGTCGATGTTAGATTTCTGATGCAGCAGAGGTTCATAGTAGTGTTACCTGGGAAAATCAGATGTCAGATGTTATCAGCATCTACAATGTATTAGGATTGTTTGCGATGCTTCAAAACAGAAATGGATAATGAATGTATTTCGGGGAATCAAAACAGTAACGTCCTTGGGTACCAAACATACGAAAGATTGATGCATAAAGTGATACCATTAATTTCATAACACGTCGTGCTTATCTGTATCATCACTTTATAATTAGAAGGTCTATTTAGCATCAGCACGAAAAGGCCATCAAGCAAAGAGGAAACAAAAACGAACGACCATAGGAAAATCAAATCTTCCTTCCATGGTATAATTGGGACACGAGTATCCATCGTTAGCAAGATAGAGGCTCGCCGGCAGAGGAACTCTCGGAGCCCCGATGCCGAACTCGGTACCGACCAACCGCACCTGAACTGTCGTCTGGGTCGGGTCGCCCGCCGTCTCAACTGCCGTCTTCAGGTCGGTCATTGGAAAGCCGGCCAAAAAGGTCCCATTGTTCCCCACTTTGGCCGGCAAGGAAGTGCCATCGGCTAAGATAGCTTGGTCGGCAGAGACCAATATCTCACCATGTTGAAATCCAACGAACACCTGTTATGTATGTTTAGTTTAGGCATTAATATAGGTAAAAACACAAACAAAGTAGAATCATTGAGAAACATCATAATTTCAATCAATACTTAGGGCGCGTTTGTTTGAGGGAAAGTGTTTTCCGGAAATTCGTTTTCTGAACTTTCGCCCGTTTGGTTTGCCCGAAAATGATAAGTCAACTGAAAACAATTTCCAATCACGAAAAACATTCATGTATAAAATTAGAAAAGTGAATTCCCTAATTTAAGAGGTGAAAACACTTTTCGGAATTATTCATCTTGAATTTGTTAATATTTTTCTTTTCTCTTCTTTCTTTTTTTTTTCTTTTTCTTTTCTTTTTCCTTCTTTCTCCCTCCGCCGGTTGCTGGCCTTTCTTTTTCCAAAATAAAAATAATTAAAAAAATGTAAAAATTTTCGATAATTTTCACTATCAGATTTCCTCACCAAACAATTGAAAATACTTTTCAAGTCTTTTTGAAGTTTTAGCCAAACACCGGAAAACAAAGTCATTTTCTTGAAAAATAGACTTCCTGGAAAGTGTTTTCAAGAAATAGTATATTTTCTGTGAAACAAATGCACCTTAAATCATCATATTCAGTTCATGGAGGCAACACCCTTCACTTCCAATTTTGGTCAGGCGATGAATTCTTTCAATTTCTTCACAATAATTTCACAAATCAACAAGTTTGCAACAAGATGATATCTATGCTAAAAGCTCAAAATTCATCAAACGATGCAAGGAAAATATCACTAGAAACGCATAAAATATAGGACGAGGACTGGTTATTCCAAGATGCTACTATGAATAGAGCTTGTCAAGATTAGGAAGTGAATCGAAGTTTAGTAATTTGAGTCGAGACTTCATAATCCCGGTGCTGACCTGCCACGACCGGAGCTCGTCGAGGCCGTTATTGACCACGGTCAAGGTGGATTGGAACCGGTACGGCTGGTTGGCGGTGTCGTTCGGGGGGATCGGGAAACCGCCGGTGTAGTTGTAGGACAGGAATATGCCGTTGCACCCGCTGGCGGCCGGGGGTCCCAGGTTCTGCGAGAACGAACCGTCGAGCGAAGCAAGGAAGGCTGCGAAGGCGATGACGAAGTGACCGAAGGCCATCGGGCGTGACTTGGTGAAATGAACTGGGAATTTGGCGAGAGGCATGGTTTCTTAAGGTGTGGAGGAAACAAAGATGGCGAGGTCAAAAGAGGAAGTATTAGGTGGGGGTATGATTAACATAATGAGAAAACAAATTGGCATGGATGGGGTCTTCGAGTTCGAAGTTGACGTGTGCCGGCTTTGGAGTCGTCCTTGTTTTGTCGTGCGACGGAGCATCGTTGCAGTGCCGGTGCATGCAAAGGGAACGGGTGCTGAGAAGGCTGAGGACGACTTGTTCTTTTCTGCTTCTTTTTTTCGTTTTTTAATGTTTCTTCTTTGTTTAGCTCCAGATGGTTGGATTGATTCTTTGAGCATTATGTTCCTCCGGAGTCAGTCAACAAGTTGACCAGTTCCTTGAACAGAGAGAGAGAGAGAGGGGTGGAGGGGAACTTGTTTTATACGGTAGTGCCATTTGGGGATAAGGGCGAAGGAAAGATTAAGAGGAACGAGTTAGTAAAGATTCGAATGAAATGGACATAAAAATTTTGTTTTCTCGTCGGTTCGTCTTGTTAATACTAATATATGACCGTGCGCTAAAAACAATAGAAAAGTGACTAGATAGTCGTCCATGACACTAATAATCCCGGATAGGCTAGAATTGAGTTTTTTCGGGACAAGGAAATTAGTATTTCGTGGATAAATAAAAATCCGATATTAAATGCAAAGGAAAGATGAGGTGCCCAAGGAAAACGTGATAGGATAAAGAGGGGTTTGGAAATATAAGAGATGCGGAGCTTGTGATGAGCAGATGAGACGAGACATTGGACTGGAATCCGTCGCTTGAAATTGGACTTGATGAAGCAAGATTAGTCCACAGGCCCATCCATCCATTCTTAGCAATTGTGGGCCACTTAATGTTCAGCACCCGTTAATGAAAAAAAATCAGCCCGAGAGGTCCAAATGTTGGACCATCGGCAAATCAGTCGAAATCCACGAATGGAAAACAGAGCACAGCAAAAAGCCCGTCAATCTAAAGTTTGCAGAGGACATCGTATCATGTTCCTCGGTCGACGTGTTGTCATCGATCGATCGATCACGCGTATTCGTTATTCTGGACAAGACCACGGCCGTGCACTACTTGCCCGATTACGACACTAATACCACAGCGTCATCCACGCGTAAGCGTGACTCTATCGATCGGCCCGTGAAATACTTGCTGCACACTTGGAGAGAAGAAACTCTGGTCGCGAACAACCATCAAATCGAATCAAATACTTGCGCGTGAAATACTTGCGGTGGTCCAAGGGTCGGTACGGAGGCGTGATCATGGGCTCCAACGGGAAAGCTCCTCCCTTTTCGGTTTGCGCCTTTCAATGCCTCCATCCACACGTGCTGAAAAAACGACGGGCGACCATCAAATCGATCGGAAAAGGGAGTTTCTGGACTGTTGCTACGGTGCACTGGCCTCTCGATTGCTCCAGCGAACAGCATCTCCCCGCCCAAACATCTTCTCCCATTTACCAAGTCGATCATCGTGAAGGCCTCGCCAGCCAATGACGTTGGTCGTTAATTAAAAGCAAGTGTTTACTTCGTCTCCTAAACTAGGAATGTGTGCACCCACCGCAAGTACTCCCGGAAAAAAGATGCAGCGAACGCTTTGTAAAATGAACCCTCTTAAAAGACCCATCGGCCCTCTTTGCTCCCTCGAGTTTTGCTCGGGCTCGTACGTACGACAAGACAGCATCGGAAACCAAACCAGCCAGCCCATCCAAAAAAGTGCACGCAAGATTAAAGGAAATCGTGTATTTCATTACGTATAAATAAGATAACCTACATGTCAATTTTGAAATAAGCCCCCCACTCACCACTCAACGAGCAGCTCAACAGAAACTTAAAAAACACGCAAGGCTGGACAGAGCAAACGAGGCCATTAGATTTGGCTCGGGCGGTGGAGACTGATTGCTAGCTTCCATGTGACCTCCCCAAACCCCAAGCTCTTGTTTCCAGAACAGTCTGGCCAAACACACAAATGATTAGTTCCAAGAAAGAGGCTTTGCTAATACATGTCCGTATTGTAATCCTAATGATAACAACAAAGCTGTCATTATCGGATAAATCTTCATTTCCTGATTCCGAAGCGCCCTCCCAAACAAAGCTTAAGGCAAAGACTGTGTAGGCCCACAGCGTCGGTTGCCTTGTCCTAGTCAATGATTATTGGACGCATCGTACCAATGCATCCAAAGGCACCAAAAGAGAAACCCGGATTGACATGATCACCCGCCCCAACAGTGTCTCGCCAACAAGAACCCCGCGTGCACCCCTTGTGATCCAAGCATTATTAGCAAGGTCAAACCATGTATCTTTGAACTCCAGTAAAGAAAGGGTTTTCAAAAAAGCCTAAATTGGTTTCGTGAACAGCCAGCGCTCTGGCCCTGACTGGCCACATGGTAATGCCTTTTAACTCCATGATACTCCCGGGAAAGTTGCCACATGTGATATTAGCTGTTTGGGGAGTGGAGAACAGCAATCACGCTCTCCCAGAGAAAAAAAAAATTATCGGAGATAAATAAATAAATCAGTCATGAATGAGAGGAAAAGGAAAAAGGAATCACATGAAGTCTCATGTACGTCTGATGCCAAGCGACAGAGCCTCGCAATTTGCAGCGAAACAGATAATACAACGTGGCTACGCAAATGATAATCATTTTATTTTTTTATTTTTTTATTTTCTATTTTAGAAATGGATTTGGAACATAAATCCGTTTGGAAATGCAATTTCATTTTTCTATTTCTGAAGCAAATTTTGATTTCAGAAATAAGTTTAAAACAAAAATAAGAAGTAAAAATTTTCTACTTTACTATTTCTAAAACAAAAATGAGAAATAAAAATTCTTCTCATCGATCCTCCACGCTACTAGCTGGTCGCCCGTCGGCCGCTCACTTGCTGGCTGTCGTCTCCTGCCATTTGTTGTCTTCCGCCGCCAATAGCCGCCGCTCGTAGCTCGCCTCCCACCGCTACTTGACTCCGGTCGCCTCCAGCTGCCGTCCCCTGCGCTAGCCACGTCGCTATCCGCCGCCGCCCCCCCCCCCCAAGCCACCATCCCCCACCGTCCACCCGCTCGCCTGTCCACCAGCCACCCGAGGAGGAGAAATTTTGTACCGTTATCAAATAAATTTTTGTTTCGAGAATAAAAATTGTGTCATTATGAAATACGTATTTTTGCTCAGAAATTCATCCATGGAACACAAACAGAATTTTTATTTCTGGCGAGAAATTAATTTCTGAAATAGAATAGTTGTCATTCACGCCTTAATATATCAATAGCCGTCCCCATTTCGGAAATTTCTTCAAGAAAGAGGGAAAACAACAGCCGACAAATAGTATAATTCCCTACGCACAATTATTGACTAGACACCATATAAGCTTTAAATAATGGAGTTCTACTTCTGGGGATATAGAAAGCAACAACACAGAAAAATACAACGTAATTGAATATATTAATTTATTAATATAGTCATTGTCGCCGTTATGTCATCAGCAAACAGAAGCATCTCCCAAAGGTCACCCAAATGAGCAAAGTGTAAAAGTACAGACTGGGAGGTTGATCACAAGTATCCCGCCGCTGCCAGTGCCACCAAAGCAAAACCCTCAAGAGATTACAGCCTTTCTTTAGATTCTTCCAATGCATTGAATCGAAACTACGAAGGCCGGCTTCACGCGCCCGCCTATTGAGACGAAACAAAAACTTGGGAAAATCTGTGATGATTTATCGAGAGCCCAAGCAGAAACCATAGGCCAGATTGGCAGATTGGAGGACACGTATGAGTTCATCCCAATCCGCTCACATAACAATCATCCCAGAGCCCCCAAGAAAATGCGTCCTTTTCCTTATCCACTCTATGCTCGAGTTCAGTGAACTTCGTCCAATGACTCTCTAACAAGTCATCGGCTCGAAAAGCCTCATCAGCAAGATATTCCGATCACTCGAAAGCAACAGAAGGCTTGTCTTCCAAGCCATGTTTTACAGTTCAGGATGGGCTAAATTACATAGTTTGAGCTACAAAGTCAAAAGGATCTTGCATACGCTAAAGGAAAAGAGTAACATAGATACGAGATTGGGCATCACCACATCACCCCCATAAACCCAAGTCAATCAACAGAAACAGCTTTCTCAAGGCAGATTTAAGAGTACTGGAAGAATTCCCAGCAAACGTGGAACCATGGAACACCTGACATCAGAGATGAATCTCAGTCCCACGCCAGTGAAACAGAGCTCAGGTCTTTACAACCTCAGGGGGTCTCTCGGGTTCTATTAGCTAAGGCGTCAGATTGAACAAACAAAAATGAATGGAGACTCTTCAGCCTTTGACCAAATAAACAGGTGCACAGAATTACAGAATGCGCAACATGAATATCTTTCTCGTCTTCCCTTTTTATTTCCAGAACGGTAATGAGAGAATCGAATACAAGTGGCCAGAGAGATCCATTAGCAACAATGTGAAGGTTCAGGAAAGTCTAACTAAAAATTCTGTAGCCCCGAAAGCACAATTAAACATACATCAAAAAATTACCAACAAATGAAGGGGAGGAAACAACAAAGTAAAAGGAACAAAAAATCGGAAAGAAAGAGAACCGCCGATCGCAACCGCATGATTAAGGACAAAACAAGAGACCTAACAGTAGCAGTAGTCCTTCGAATGGTAATTTCGATTTTACCCTGTGATGTCAAGCCCCGCCTTCCAGGGTGCACCGCTGTCGTATGCTTTCTGGGTCGCCCAGATTTTTCTCGATCAGGGAGAGTGCCAGTACAGGTCGTAGGGTGCCCAGAGCGAGTCCAACGGGCACGCCTGCCTCGAGTCGAGCCGGAGCCACGGCTTGCCGGAGCCGGACCAATGGAGGAGGCTGACCGGGCCGGGATGCAGGTCCCGACAGCTGCCCCTGACGTTGTCACCACCCAACCCGTGCTGGTTCCACCGGTGCTCGATCGGCGCCACGTGGCCAGCGAACACCAGGAGGAACGGCGGCAGCGAGCCGAGCTCATAGATGCGATCCCGCTTCTGGATCTCCATCCACCGCTCGATCCTCCTCGTGTACCCCACGCGCCTCCACTTGGTCAGGTCTATCACCATCACCCCCGTGTTGAAGTAGCACGGCGTCCGGCCGGCGAACGCGCCGGCGAGGCGCGAGTTCGACCAGAATCCCTCGGTGAAGTACTTGGTGAAGTTCGCGTGGCAGTACTCCGGCGCGCCGATCGTCCTCGAGCCGAGGCTGGTTGACCACAGCTTCGCGATGTCGTCCACAACGACCAAATCGGAATCCAAGTAAATCACCCTGCTGACGCAGGGCTCGAGCAGATCAGCCAAGTAATTCCTCGCGTAATTGAGAGGCTGCTCGAGCGCTTGCCTCACCGAGGTCGAGATCAATTCTCGCACGATCTCCGGATCGAAGTAATACACTTTGAACTTCAACTGAGGGAAGGTGGACCGCACTAGGGTTTCGAGGCTGGTCTCCGACACCAGGAAGTGGAAGAAAATGCTCTCCGGACACCTGGAGTGCTTCAGAATCGAATGCACGGCCGCGACTGACCCGCGCAGGTACTCCAGATCGAGAGTAATCGCGACGTGGACCAGGTTAGGATCGCAGACGCTGGTTCCACCCAACACCGAGCCGTCGGCGGGGCTGCATTCATCGGCATTGCGGAATGCGAAGGCTCTCCGGAACGAGAACCGCTCAGGCGAGCCGGGGGCGGCGCCGCCGTCCGCCGGGAACTGGAGGCTGCCGTCGATGCGGGAGGAGCGGGTGGCGACGGCGGGCGGGAACGACTGGAAGGAAGGGGAGAGGACGACCATGACCATCGCGGCGGAGAAGAAGCCGGAGAACCGCAGAATCCACATCATCTTGGCGGTGAAAATCCCCCGCCGCTTCCTCTTCTTCGACTTGAAATCGAACCGATCGGCCAGAATCGACGACAGAGACGAGCGCAGGAAGGATAGGGTGGCCTTAAGGTCCGCCAGAGCTCTGAGCAGGAACGCGCGAGGGAAGGGAGGAAGAAGGAAACCTAGAATGCCGAATCCAAATCGAATCGGGAGCGAGGAGCGAGAGACGGAAGGAGGAAGGAGGAAGGAGGAAGAATCAGTCTCTTGCTTCCGCTCGCCGCACGATCAAACCCGAGGCGCTCGCGATTCCACCATTGCTGCCGTGCGAACGAAGCGACCCGGAAGAGGAGGCGCGTGGGGGATGAGGCCCCCGCCGCGGAACGGAATCCATCACGGCGGCGACTGCGCGGAGGCCCCCTCACAATGCTCGCTCGCCGCCCCCCATACACTCTCTCTCTCTCTCTCTCTCTCTCTAACCCTTTCTCTCTCTACCTGTGCGCAGGGGGACAGTAGTGGAGAGAGAGACTCGACTCGCTCGGTGGTGGTGAGAGACAGAGAGGCGGAGAGAGAAGGGACGAAGTTTTGTTTTTCTCTCCCTCCCTCACACTTTCTCTCTCTTGTTTTTTTTTTTCCTTTTTTTCGATCTTTTTGTTTCGCGTTTTCCGCCACCATAGAAATCCCCGGCCCATATATATATATACACAAAAACAAAATTATGGATTCTAATTACAGGTTATTATTCTCCTCTTCGGCTAAATATGGATAAGAATGATATTGCGAATGCGAATGAAAATGGAAATAAATCTATTTATATCGGGAAAACAGGAAGATAAAAGGGGCGTGTGATTATAATATATCTTTTATTTTGTTGTTTGCGTATACAGGTGTGTGCGTATCCTCTTTGGCAGAGCATTGCAGCGGGACCAGCTGGTTCTTGTCTCGTGTCATTATGACGTGTACGTGTGCGTGCAGCCTGTATGGGGCTGCGTATAAAAAAGCCAGCTAAGAACGTATACAAAATATCTTATAATCATGATATTGTTACGGGCTAATTCCCTTAAAAAAAACCACCAACTTTAGGTTAAATCTCGGTTCTATCCCGAATTTCTTTGTCTAAAAAGAATCTCCAGCTTTCGCTCTAGTACTGCATCTGGCTACGCCTAAAAAAATAGCCACTAGTTTCTTCGTAATTATTGACATTGTTGTCAATTAAAAGTTCATTATTAGAATGTGCTTCTTCATTGACACCATCATCTTCGTATGAAACAACACGATCCTTTTTTATGTTGATAATCTTGAAAGAATTCGAAGTGATTTTCGGGTGAGTTGATAGATTAGGGACAGGAGGGAAAGCTACAGATATAGAAAAGTTTGGGGTGGGATTGAGATTTGACCTAACATTTGGGATATTTTAAGGGAATTAGCCCGTAACAATATTATGATTGTAGTAAATTTTGTGCACACCATCGCCTTTGTGTGAAATAAACGGTATCCTCGTGACGATGATAATCTGGAAAAAGTCAATGGCAATTTTTGAACCCGTTGATAAATTTGAGACATAATTAGAATTGAATCACGAGTTGAGAATTTTTTAGGGAATTAGGCCATTGTTCAAAAAATCCCAAAGCTCAGGTTTGGGATGATTGCCTCTGAGTTTCCCGCTAAAACGAAAAAACGATTGGAGTATTTAAATAATTACGGGGAAGGCAGAAATCCGAAGTTAAGAAAAGTAATTACAGAAATGAATTTTTTTTCCCACTTGAAATTTTGTTGAACTAAATTGATAAAGTAAAAATTCTAGAAGGATGCTCGAATTTATTAATTGGTTCGGAAACAGGTGCCTTTTTCTAGGTATACTAGGATGAAGTATGGGTAGAGTAGGCCTAGAATATATGGTAAAGTGCATCTACATTATTTATTCGGAAGTAGGAAACATTGAATGCCTGTGTCCAATGTGGTCATGTGATCCGATCACGACAATTAGTTTTTCATTGTAGTTAATACTTGACGTGGTGGGGTAACCACGATTTTACTCGTGGAATGAAATGTCTCATCGGTTTCTAGATCAGGAGTAATCAATTCCAGTACAAAATAAAAAATCAAAACTTACTATGTCGAGATCGGTTTTGTCCCAAGAACTGAACTGAATCTAGGAACCGATTTGGCCGGTTCAAGACCAATTCTAAAGTCAAACGGGTCCCCATCAAGCCAACTTGGAACCCATTGAGTAAGACCGATTCCAGAACTTGGAACCGAACCAATTGCTCGCCCTGCTTTATATGAAGTAAGATCTTTAACAGTTTGTTTGTGCTATGAATATCATCAAGACGAAAAGAATTCATATGACAATCACATTTGATTGGAAGATCAAATACATGAAAATCTCCATTTAGTCTTACCATTTGGGAATTCCATCTTTAATTGGTTCCTTTTCATTTTTTTTTATCTGTCGACAATATATGTACTTTACATACCACAATTTGCTATTGTAAACACTAGACCATGACAGTGCAAGTGAATAATGTTCACCCGCCGGAGATGAAAATGGTAAGTTCTTTTGAGCAATTACACCAAGTTATTTCAATGTTTTATTCTCTCAAAATCATATCTACTTGTAGAGAGAACCAATCAAAAAAATGATTATTCGTCGCAGGACGAGGTGGTCCTTCCGTCCTACATATGGAGTAATTACTTAAGTAGAAAAATTCGCCCTACCGAGCGAAATGTGTTGTTATCATGTTTAAGAATGATATTGAAGAATGAGATTCGAAGGACCATCTCAAATGAGCGTATAGATTAAACCAAAGTTCTTAATAATTTGTGTTTTTTTTTTGTCTTGTCATTTTTGTTTAGGGCGAGAGAAGATAACATCAACGGAAATGCAATCATTGTAATTAGATGATCCAAGAGGGTAATTCTCTTTCTGTTAATCCTAATTCTCATCACACCTCAACGACATTGTGTCCAGTTTCACTTCTTGTTCCCTCTTTGTTGCTCCTCCAATTTTTGCTACTGCTCAAATGAAGGCTATGCAATCAACCTCGTTGTCTCTTGTTCTTCCCAACATCAGAAGTCTTGTCTCCATCAAACTCGATGCAGACAATTACCTTTCGTGGAAAGCTCAGATTGAACCTATTTTAATCTGCAACGATCTGTCGAGTCATGTGGATGGATCTTTTCCATGTCCACTAAAGCTTATTAATAATCAAAATGGCATTGTGGTGTTCAATGCCTCCTATTCCATCTGGGATCGATACAAATGAATGCGTTCATGGTTTGATCAACTCGATCCTCACAATCGAAAATTTCCATGAAGTTCACAACCTTTGAACATATCGGGAGATTTGGCTCACTTTAGGATGATGCTTTACCAATCGTTGGACAGCCAAGAAAATTGGACTAAAACTTAACTTTCAAAACACCATTAAGAAAACCGATTAGTCAATGTCTATCTTTCTTCGGCATCTGAAGTCAATTACGGACTCTCTAACGTGGACTTAGTGATTCAAGCCCCCAATAGGCTCCCATTTGAGTATGATCCGTTTGTCACAATGATCACCGACGGCCCTACAATCCTTTCCTTCGGTGAGCTGCAATCATGCCTCCTCGTTCAAGAAGAACAATTTACTGAAAATCGAATGCTTCGTATTCATCGGAAATTCATCATGCTTTCATTGGTCGTGCCACTTCAGCCAATCCACTGTTTCAACCGGGTTAGTAATTCTCCTATGATCGGTCCAATTCATCATTATACTCGGCCTCCATATGCTAATCGCTCCTCCCCCTCCACTAGAAGGCCTCATGGTGGTTTGATGCCCTATATTCCTCCATTCCTCCATATTTGGCTTTTTATCTCGAATATGTTAAAACCTTTTGCGTAATTTTGATCTTGCTATGGTCAAGCCTATATCTACTCTATTGGCCTCGAAGTCTCTGTTGTTGTCTGCTAACGATGGTGAGCTTCTCACTTCTTCGATGTTGTATCACAAATAGTTGGTGCTCTGTAGTTTGTGTCCATGACCAGACCCAATATTAGTTTTGTTGTGAACTTGGTTAGTTTTTTTTTTTTTTGGTTAAGAGTGAGTGAACTTGGTTAGTTGATTCATGCATCAACCCAAATTACCTCATTTCCAAACCATCAAACTTATATACCAGCATTTAGCTAGCACATGCACTCATGAATTGTTGATTGAGTAGTGTTCTCCCACTTCATTGACTGGTTATGCGGATGCAGACCGGGCTGGGTGCTCCGATACTCGACAGCCCACCTCAGGTTTTTGTGTTTTTGTAGGCGCTAATTTTGTTTCGTGGAGTGCCAATGAGCAACCCGCTATAGCCTATTCTAGTATAGAGAATGAGTATCGTGTTGTCGCTTATTGTGCTACTACATTATTTGGATTGCAATTTACTTCATGAGCTTGGGATCCTCCTTTTTAATCCTCTCACTTTTAATTGTGACAACATCTCTACCCATCTATCTTGCACTCAACTCGGTATTTTATGCTCGCACTAAACACATTGAGTTGAATTTTCACTTTGTTCGAGAATGGATTGCTTCCGGTGATCTACGTGTTTGCTATGTGCCTACAACAAATTAGCTGGTAGACATCTTTACCAATGGACTACGTAGTTCGCTTCACACGCTATTCATATACAATCTCTTAGCTGTTAAGCGTACTTCGAACTGATGAGGGGCATTAACGTGTAATTTATATGGATTGTGGAGTCTCTCTGCAATTATGTCTATTATAATACCTTAGTTGCAATTAATCACTTTCATAAATATACATAGGGGTTTAGCCACCATAAATATTTTGTTGTTATTTTCTTTCTAACTATACATCAGCGGAATGTCTAATGTAGAAGATTGCTAAAGGCAACACATTTGGAGTGTCATCGTACATGTCATGCTCGGTCGTGATCTTGTGAGGATTCTGGCTCTCTCCCCAAAATAAATTGGCACAACTTGTCCCCTCCTAATTCTATGGCAGAATCTTATGGTAACATCTAGAAAGGTCACTAATGTCGATCTCCTGTCCTCGTCCTTGTATTTATAAGCAAAAATTTCTCTTATTGAACTTAAAGTTATGTTATGGGACACTAAGGGCGCAAATGGTAACTATTTTGTTCCAGAAATTAAATTTTTGTTGGGAATTAATTTTTTGAGAAGAAATCTGTTTGATAAAACATGACTAATTCTGCTCCAGAAATTGATTTCTGTAATATAAATCTATTTTTATTTTTTTAGGCATCTCAAAAAAAATAAATTACTCAAAGTGGGTGCCCAAAGGTATTCTAAGCCGTTTTGTGAAGTTTTGAAATTTTTGATTTTTTTGGGCACATCAGAAAAATTAAATTTTACTCAAAGTGAGTGCCCAAAGGTATTTTAAACCATTTTGTGAAGTTTTAAAAATTTTTAATTTTTTTGGGCACCTCAAAAAAATTAAATTTCACTCAAAGTGGGTGCACCCAAAGGTATTCTAAACTATTCTGTGAAGTTTTGAAATTTTTTATTTTTTTTTTATATTTTTTGAAAAAAATCACGAAATTTCCTTTTTTCTCGAAATCTGAACTTTTTTTATTTTCTGGAAATTTTTATGAATTTTTCTAGATTTTTTCAATTTTTATGCATTTTCGAAAAAAAAATTAGTGAAAAAAAGAGAAAAAATAGAGAGAATGCATTCTGGAAAAGAGAAGCTACAAAAAGTAGCTTTTCTTTTTTTTGCCAAAACTCATTCTGAAATCAAGAATGCGTTCTGGAATCAAGAATATATTATGGAATCAAGTATTTTTAACAAATACATTTTTATTCAAAAATGCAAAAATTACTTCGAAATATATTCCGGAAATTTTTTAACAAACGTATTTCTGTTCCAGAATCCATTCTTGAGCAGAATTTCTACTCCAAAATGGATTCTATGCGCGTCTTAAAATATCTGAAATTACATATAAAGTTATAAAAGCACACGCGTCCCTGTTTTAGGAGAACCATTTTCAGTATAGTCCTTTTCCTTTAAGCTAGTTAGCCTATCACATCAATAGCATGCATGAAAGATCCCTCAGGCAACCCACACAAGCCTTGTAAGTTTCTCTTGCTCCATGTTCCACCGAGAAAAGAATTCTCACGTCGTAACCGGTGGTAATTCCTTACATTTATTTCGAAATTTGCATACAAAACATTGTACTGTATAAAAGCTCAAAAGCTCTTTAATCAATGGGCCCATCAACATGTTGTAGTAAGCGTAATTTGATTTTTGTAAAATCCAAAAATATTCAAACTTTCGCAAAATACAAATATTGATACGTAAATTTATATGTAGTTTTCTTTAGATTACCATAAGAAGTCACTTTCCTATCATAGTAGAATTTCATAAGTATTTTGACAGTTATCGACTTTTCTCTTGAAAAACATTTACTCGGATTAATATGCTTATGGACAAATATTTCATTAAAAAAAGGAGAAGTAGTTACTTTCCTAATAAATAGGAATTTTTTCCTTTATAGATATTTAGATATACAGAGTTTCAATTGAATGGAATGATATTTGATTAGGTATTCCATTCCTCGGCTGTTAATTTCCCGCGCAGCGAGCCTGAGACAATGCAATTTGAAAAGAAATAAAATCACTATTTCTTGGACTTTTTAATGTCCAAAGTAATATCCTTTCAAAAAAATGTCCAAAGTAATTCATTGGCTAGCCTTAGTGGATTTTTTCGATTTTTTAAGTTAAAAAGGGAATTATCGTTGCGCAAAAAAAAAGGCAATTGACGAAACTTTCTAATTTCAGATATTTGTTGGTAATATACATAGTAGATGTAAATAATGCCCGTATCCAATCCTTATCCTAATCCTATTATATGGGCCCATGTTCCCCATGGGTTTTGTGTTTAAAGGTGTGTCGAATAACTTTATTTACTAAAGTTCTTTCTAGTCTTGCATATTCGGTTTTAATAGTATTTTTAGAGTTATATTTACTAAGGCTCTTCTTTTTGCTTAATCAAGTACCTAAATAGAAAAGTGCTTGATTGAAAAGTGGGTAAAAACTTAGATATCTGTAGTGTCATTATACCATACAAAGATGTGCCAAAATTTCCTTTAGTGCAATGACATAATAAAAAAAGTATGCACAAAGATGAGAAATTCAATTGTAATTTTTTTTTCAAGAAGATCAATGAAAAAGTAATTTCCAGAGTTTTTTTTTTTGGTCGATAATTTCCAGAGTTTAAAGGGGAACAAATAAAAAAAGTTGCTTTTTTTTTTTGTTTTCACAGGACTAAAAATGGAACCCCCATTATTTATCTAGACATGTTTGTCCTGTCATGATGGGACCCACAGAATCTATGGACCCCATCAGCGCTTCTCGTCTTGTCATGTTGTGGACCCTTTCGCACACAATCTCACCGTCAAAAAAAAGATTAAAAATTAAAAATAAAAAAGCGTGTCGTTTGGTGAGCAATTTATTTTCGATATGGAAAAATGGTTAAAACTTCAAAGTCGAATATAAAAATTAATTTGGTAATTATCGACTCTTCGCTCGTAATTCCTTTCATTCTAAAAACAGTTACTCTACGTTTTTTTTTATCCGTCGGTACAATTCTGCGTTAGTTAAATTAACTTTTCGGTATTTTCAACAGTAGCCTCAATTAATACGAAAAGGGAGAAAAATTTATAATGACACCTGAGCGTTCATTAAATATTATATGTAATCCTTGGATTTTTTATATTACAAGCACGTGCTTGAATCTATATAAATTTTCGATCAAGCCCTTCAATCGACGAGTTGAACCAATCAATTCTGATTTTTTGATGTCTACCGATCAAAATTCTGATGTTGGAATTATGAATAGTGCTATTAGAATGACAAAATAGAAGATTTTTACCTCGCAATCTTAGATCACTATTTGCACAGGTTGGTTTGCACATACCAATTGTCCTAGTCAAAATTCAGAATATTTTTCCAAAAATTTTTAAAAAATTATTATTTTTTTTACAAGGATCCACTTATAGATATTTGAGTATTAGAAAAGTTTAAGGAGTTTCGGATTTGAAGAAAATAAAGCGCGCAAATAAGAAGAGTTAAATCAATTAAAATGATACAACGAAAAATTGCAAGCATGCCAATTGTTACAAAAATATCCCGAACTCTTTTTTGTATCACCAAAAATCCTAAACTTGCCTATTGTGATACAAATATCTAATAAAAAATTTTGTGTAGTAAAAAGCCGCGAATTTACACCTACGTGGCAAATATATTTTGAATAGAACCGAAATAGAATGTATATATGTATATTGGATTTTTTCTCGACACAGAAAAAGTGTAGTGGGTAAGTTTAGAGTTTTTGGAGGCACAAAAAATAATTTGAGATATTTTAATAACAGCGAGCATAATTCGAGAAATTTTTTCTTTTTGGTGGCATTTGCCCTGTTTAAAAAATAGGAAAATAAATCAATTCGGACGGGTCCGAATCGGAAATCCAACAAAGATGCGGACCAAACAGAAAATTACGTGCTTCCAAAAAAGGGCAGGGGAAAAAAAGTGGGCCTGCGCACCGAAAAGAGAGCGCTTCGATCAGAGAGCATCAGAGCCGCACACAGGCGCAGCAGCGGCAGCAGGGTGCAGCATCGAGCGCGATGGCCAGTGGAGGAGGAGGAAAAGACCGCTATGATTGCGCCAGCTGGCGGATGCCTTCGTGGCAGGCTGGCAGCCGTGTGATCTCGAGGCCCCTCCCCTCCGACCCCAAAAAGAGGGCGTACGGTGCGCCTGCGCTGCGCGGGGAACAGCTGTTAAATTAGCCTACGGGCTCTCGTCCGTACACCTCAGGGCTCTAGCCGTCTAGCGTTCCACTTCCAGCCTGGCGCGCACCGTCCATGACCCTATTTATTTTCCGCATAATTCCAAACCATGCCCACCCCCCAAAAAAGTAGTTTTTGTCTGCAGTCTTTTCTTTATTATTATTATTCTTGTCGGGTCGAAATCTGCAGTCTTTTCTACGTTCTCGAATTTCTAATTTTCTCAGTCGAGTCTAATTACCTTGTTTTGCGCAATGTAATATTTCCGTCGTCTGGTAGAAAATTATGAACAGAATTACTACCACGAGAAGCCACTAACTGACGCATCTATTATAAATTTGCTCAAAATTAATTTTTTGATCACAAAAAATCTCAAATTGATATATTTGTGATAGTTTTACCCGCCGTTAGTTTCCGTTACATTTTACCGTCAAAATTTATGAACCTAATGACACGTGACAGTTGACGAGTATATCGGTTTGAGGTTTCACCCTCCGTTTATCACATGTGTACTAGTTTGTGATTTTTCGTGATATTAACTCAGTTTAATGAAAGGTAAATTTGTTACAAATGTATCAATTTAGAATTTTTAGTAGTCAAAAAATTAGTTTGGTGTAAATTTATCACGAATTTTCCAGTTTGAGATTTTTTATGATAAAAAAATTAATCGAGAGCAAATTTATCATAAATATGCCTTTTTTTTGAGTTTTTTGATAGTATTAACCCTTTTGAATATTACTATGAGGTATACACGTGACCATTTAGTTATTGCTAATTAAGATGAGCAAGAATGTAAAGAGCTCTAAATTAACCAATGGAAGTAATAAGTCAAAATCATTTATTACTGCATAGACCTAATCATCCGTATGACGTTTTATAAATAGGTTTTTTTTTTTTTTTGTGATGAACTTACCCGGAACAACAAATTAGTGCCGCAGTCAATTAGGGCCTACCTAACCAACGCCTCGATTGATGTAAGGCAACAATTTCTATTTTTCTTTAAGAATTGTTTTCGGAAGCAACATATGATTTAGAGGTTTTGTAGTGCTTTCGCAAGTGAATATTTTCGCTATTTAATTTAAGTCAATCACTAGGTATTAAGTATGACCTTCGAGAGAATAAATAAGGAAACTGATGGCACTTAACACGCTGTGAGTGACTTGAATGAAAAGAATATTATGCTTCAAAAGCACTTAGGAGATTACGCTTTTAAGAAACCTGACTCTTTAAAAAATCTGCTTTTTAACCTCTTTTTCAATATAAAGGGGGCTATTGAATGATGGTTTCTGAGATAGTTTATTTCAATGTGCCGTGTTTGCAAGGAACGGTTGTAATAGATGGCGATGCGGGTTAAACTTGTTGATTGAATTTTAGCTGGTGGAATGAAATCCAGCTTGTTTGCAATCTTCTTCTGCTGCATATGCAGTGGAAATTATAAAGTTTCCCCAATTTACCACATTCATTCACCGCTGATGTAAAGAACTTTTCAATGAATAGTCATTGAAAGAAACCTCTTAACCTGTCTTGAAAAGAGACTACGCCCTCTCAACACATGTTAAATATAAAAAACAGATCCGCGTTTCTTTCTCTCTCTCTCTTTTTTCCTTTTTACCTTTTTCCCTTTTCCTATCTCTATAGCGCAATAACCGTTAAATAAATTCAATTTAATTGATTATCCTCTTGAGAAGTAGGCCTATTGCATGAAGATTGTCAGACTTAGGCTCCCTTAATTTCACGGTAAATAATTCATTTAAAAAATATATTTTTTAAAAAATTATCATTTGTATTATTTACAAAAATGAATAAATAAAAAATATATTCACCATACACAAAAATATTTAGAATAATGAAAATATTTTCCATTGACTAATTATTTCAAGTGACCCAATCGATCATTTTTAAGAAAATATTTTTCAAATCATTCATTTTTCGTGAAATTGACGAAGCCTTAAAGTCGAATATTGTACTTTAAGGCTATGTTTGGAAATGGCGTCAAAATAAAAGAGGAGAGGAAACTTCGAAACCTTAAAAAAAAAAAATTTAAATTCCCTTCTTTTCTATTCTCACAATTCATTTTTCAAAATTTTCTCAATTTTTTCTACACATATTTTCTAGGGTTGAGCGGTTTCTGGTTCGATCCGGTTCAACCCAAGAACTAAAAATCGGATCGGTTCCTAGTTTCTAGGACCAGACACTTGACCTGCTAATCTTGGAATCGTGGACCGGTTCCAATTGGACCAATCACTTATTGGTAAATGTAAGTGGGAACTGGAGAAATTAGATTAGGCTTTCTATTTTTTTTTAAATTTTAAAAAGTAAATAAATTTATATATGAAAAAATTAGAAATGTGTATATATTTATCAGTCCGGTCCGATCGATTCGGTTCCCACCCTAGAACCGGAAACCGGCTCGCCCGAAAACCGATTCCACTCTGAGGAACCTAGAATTGTATTGATATTCTCGAGAACCGGACCAAATCGGTCAGTCCGATCCGATCCAGTCCGGTTTCGGTTTGGGATATCCATCTTGATCACCCCTAATATTTTCTATCAAATTAGGTTTTTCCAGGTAGCCGCGAGCTATTCGGGATCACAAATTTGTTCCGGAAAAGAAAAAAACTCTGTTTTGAGTAACTTCCACACATGCTTTGTCCGAATATCCATCGATCGTGTTCGGCTCCGTTCCGCTAATTCGCTTTTATTAATCCCATGACCTCTCCGACCTTCGCATCAACCTTCCTGTAAGAGATGGCGATGACTTGTTCTAACAGCCAAGCTTAACGTGTTCCATCGAAACAAACGAAGAAAACCAACATGTTCCATTGCATCCAGTCGATATCTGAAGATAAAGACTTCGAATTTGTCAAAAAATTGAAAAGAGAAAGTGACATGAAGTAGCCAGTAGCGTGGGAGATTTCTCTTGTGGAAGAAACTGTAAGTATTCGCGTAAATGCTACTTAAAGGAAGGACGATGACGACGGCGAATTTGTGGAATTCTCTATAGCGTTCTGATTTTGATGGGCGACTTTCCTTGTCGAACAAAGTAGAAATTTTATCGAGGTCCGTTGAAGAAACTTTCCTCTTATGAGGAATGAATGAAACATGGCGCAATGACTTTTCAATTGTTTGGCCAGAAAGTAAATTCTTAAATCTAATTGGTGGAATGTTATGTTGATAACATATGAAATATTAGTCTTCTTCTTCTTCTTCAAGCATCGCGCGCGAGAGCTTTTCCGGAGATGCAGCTCAATACCCATGTCAGCGTGATCGAGTCAAAACTATATTCCTCATCACTTGTTAAAGAGGCACATAGGAGGACCAAACCGGGCCAAAAGCAAAAGTAATCAGAAAGTGGCGAAATGCTCTCCGCAGGCACATCCGAACCCGACATGCCATGGCCTTCGAATCCGATGGGTCCCTTACGAGACCTACGCGATATAGAGGTCGGGATGCACGCGCGGCGCCCGCCTGGTCCGGCGGCCAATTGGAATGGGAGATGGCGTCATGTACCTCTCCATCTCGAAGTTGTTGTGGAGCGCGACGCCGTCTTCCTACGTGAAAAATGGAAAAGGGGGACCGTTAGGCCGGCACCGAAAGATAGCCGTTGGGCTTCTTCGTTGGTCGTCTGCGATCCCACAGGGAAAAGTGGAGGGTCGAGTTGACCGTTTCGCGCACCATACTTTCGCTTCGCTAGCCGTTGGGCGTGCGTGGTCGCTGATGTCACATTCCGGCCGCCGCCGAATGCTGATGTTAGATTTTAAAAATTTTAGCATGAATAAATATGTAATAAAGGCTCCGTTTATCTTGAGCTGAATGAAATTGACCGGGACGTATTCAAAGAAGAAGGGGCAAAAAATAATATATATTATATATATTATTACTAAAAAAAGGGGGATATAAAATAGAAGTATATTTCCGCGGAATTTAAATTGTATCTGACTTGTTAGATTGATTGCTCAACCAACTGACTGGAAATCGTATGTACTATGCTTTTCTTTGGTCAGAATACGTACTATGCTTTCAAAAGGAGGAAATCTTAGGATTAATGTTGGAAAGTCTTGAATATACTCGTCTCGATATATATAAGTCATCGATAATTGTTCTCCATGAATGACTGGCAATCGTTTGTCGTTTCGATATTCAAACCGTTCCCATGTTTTGGAAAAATAGTATGCTTGTAATGATAGCACGATTATGGGGATTCAATTTTCGGTTGTCGCTCTTGTTATCACGCTCTTTCGTTCGTCTGTGGGTTATTCGTATCACGTGGTTATGAGTTGTAACTTGCACTTTTCGCGTCGGATGCAATTTATATGCGAAGAGAAGTATCAGGTCATACGTGATCTTTACACATGATCAGATACATTATTTAGTGACTCGGGATTTGAAAAGGAAAAAAAGAAAGGGTTTGTCTGAATTATCGCGGTAAACAAATCTGGTGTTTCTCCAAAGTGAAGGGAAAGCTCTTAAAAAAAACATCAAATGCCTCCCCCCTCGGCAGCGGCGGGCTTCTTGTTCACCTCATATCCGTTGACAAAGTCTATAAGTGTCGCATGGTCAACGACCCCCATAAGCTTTACAATTTATTACTAGTTATGATTGATAAATTATACGTTTGCAATTTTATTTTGCTATTATTGATTGGTCAACGCGTGCTTATACACCTCGATATATTTTAACGTAAATAATGTAATTATCTTTAATTCCTTCTCCTCCTCTAAACTAAAGTGTTAAGCAAAAAAGCTGGAATGATAGGAGTTTGGTGTGCGCTCTAAATATCCATTTTTACTAAACGCAATCTTATCTTTCAAGGTAGGTCATAAAATATGATCTTTTCTTCTTTTTTCTTTTGCGAATTTCCTGTTTTCGACATGGATGACTAGCCTTTCATTGAACGGGAGATGGGGGGGCGGTGTTTAGGTCGTGTGAATATCGAACCGGCGTATCGCCTTTGCTGCTAAGGAAAGATGAGCACACTCCAATGCATTCTTCTATTGGGTTTTATCCTTTCCTTTTTCTTCACTCGGACTACCTGCCTTTTCTTTTAAAAGCAACCTTCTCCGCATCCCATAGTCTTTATCTTCTCAGTATAAATGATTGGATAGATAACTAAATCGAATAAAAACGTTGCCATTGTCGGCGTAAATAGCAGCTTACACATTCGCCGTTTGATGATTAACATGTGGAGAAATTTTGATTGCACGGCTAACTTTAAACACACGCGTCAATCATCCAATAGTGAATGATCTTAAGAATAAATTCAATGAGGATGATTTTACTTAAACGATGGACCTGATAATAATCCTAGGAATATTATACCAAGCTGAACAAATTGACCGAGGATGATTTTACTTAAACGGTGGACCTGATAATAATCCTAGGAATATTATACCAAGCTGAACAAATTGACTAAGGAACTACTTCGATCTCTTTCTTTCTTGTCTAGGATAGACTTGTTAGAAAATAACGAGTAGAAATGGGTTAGGTTGAACATTGATGGTCGGGGAACGTTGCGTGTATCTTGCGGCTATAATGTTTTGTTTTAACTTCGAATTCAATGATCTCTCTCTCTCTTCAAAATTGGATCCAACCTGCAATGGTATTATTAAATCAGAAAAGACTGACGAGGCAATTTTGGACTTTTGGCACAATCAATTCTTAATTCGCCAATCTTTCTGGTGTTCCCCAGGGCATTGAGCTTTTGCATTTTACAATCCAGGGGCATGGGCATGGACATTGGCCATCTTCGAACGCGGAGCTTGGTAGCTCCATATCGGTTCTTCTCGAAATTCCCAGCATCCATTGTGAATGGATGGTTTGGGGGACTATGGTAGATTGTAAAGGTAGCAATTTGTGGCACGATACGATAATACAACTCAAACAGTACACAAAATTGGCATGTTTGGGTTGGAGCTAATCGTGTTTGGGTCAACTCCCGAGTTGCGTTAATGATCGTGTCGTGTTTGTGTCCAACCTGTTAGATACACTATCGATCCGTATAAACCGTCTAAATTAAGAAATTAGTGATGACATGGTATGTATGAAATCCTTTTAGGCATGATATACTACAAGACCATATTTTTTTTTCATGCTATTCACCATTAAGATTTGAATCGTTGATATTTCATTGAACTTTGTGGACGGATTATGGCAATTTGCGAATAGATTTTATAAAAGAATCGAGTATATTTCATGTCGGTGGGGTTGGTTCGTGTCATAGTGAGTTATACAATTGTGTTGACTCTTCAACCCATTATTTAGTTGTGTACACTGATCATGTCGTGTTAATCCATTAATTTTCAGATCGTATTCGAATCAAGTAGGCTTTCCAAGTGAAGATTCAAACAAAAAGGAATCGACATGATTAAATCATGTCGTGTTCGGTTTAACTTGTTTTGTAGTATACACTTATGCCGACAAGACACAAGTACCGACCATGAACACGAATGGCCACTATTGGTCAATTGCTCACGATTTCTAAACCAAGATTGATCGATATAGTTTGCCCTATAAAAAAAGAAAAAAAGAACATCGGAGGTCGAGGTCTTTTTAACAAGGCGAAGTTGGGGGACAAATTACAAAATCTTGGCCATCGAAAATCGAGTCTAAGCAATCTAAGGCCCAAAGTACCTAAATCAAGTTCAGATCTCTCGTAGTAGTATTCAATTCAAATGTCTTTCCCAGTGACCGGCTGATTAGAAATGGAAAGCCCAATCAATGGATCGAGCCGATCAAGCCCACCATGAGCCTAGGCATTGCCTTCTCAGGCTCGTACGCTTCCCAAGCTAGACTAGAACATGGACGTGCTAGTCCCCTTTTGGGACCCCCATCTATAGGCAGTACAAAGATATTTTGCATATTATCCGAACTGGAAGAAAACCAAATCGAAAATGCTTAAAATATTTGGTTTGGGTCGGGCTTTTTTGACACCCCTAATATTTTCTATACCAATGATGTACTTTTTTGTTCACACAATCACTCTTTAGATCACGACACATATATGCCCAGATGGTCACTTGACCAGTATCCAGGCTTGCAGCTTTGTCTGATGACGGGCCGGCCTTAGCGGGTCGTAGACCCGTCAAGTGGGTGGATCGGGTAAAAAATGATTCGATTCAAATAGACTTATTTAACTCGTTTTTTACCCATTTCCATATAATGCAAATTTAGCGACCTATGCCTGACCAACCTATATTAGGGGTGTACAAAGGAACCGGGAACAGTCCGGACTGCTCGAAACCGGACTGGACCGGCCTAGAATCGGAGGTTCCTATGAGGATCAGTTCGGTTCTAATTTACTAGAACCGGTAAGTATCGGTTTGGTTTTCGGTTCTAGGTGTGAAACTGCCCACCTACCCACCCGGACCGGTATATATATATATATATATATAATTTTTTAGAAAAATTCAATAAAAAAAAACATTTTTAGAAAAATGAAAACCATAAAATCCCTAATCTAAGGCTTGACTCTCTACTCCTATCAACTCACGGTTGCGCCTTTAGCCGTTCATCGTCTCCCTCTCTCGCTCTCGGTCACTTCTATTCGCGTGAAACTTGGTGGGACCGGTTCCTGTACCCATCCAGGAACCGGATTGATTCGGCGGTTCGGTTCCCGGGTAGATCCATGGAACCAACGGGCAGTTTCCGATTTCAATTTCTCAGAACCGGTCCTTTGTTGGTGGTTCGCGGTTTCATATTGAGAACCACCTCCCCGGACCACGCTCACTCCTAACCTATATTACTAATACACAAATCTAGGAGAACTCATACCCAAACTAAGGTGAGAGTGTGAAATGAGTGAGCCTGAGATTGAATGAGAGCAAGAGAGAATAAAGAGAAAGTCATAAATTTGAGTTGAGTCTAAGAAAGTTGTAAACTTATTTATAATTTACTTAACACCTATATTATGTTTAAAACTATTTACTGAATATGACTAATCCATATGACAACTCAATCCCATCATATATGGGTATTACATGGATTAAGAAATAAGTCTATGATCCATTTTGACAATTCTAGAAGGTCCGGACACATGCATTCAGGCTTGGCGAAAGCAGACAAATTGCCTCCGGTGGTCACCTTCCCCTTCCTTTCGTTTTCGATTTCTTTGGACAAGCAAAAACTTCATTTACCGAAAGAGGGACAGGTGGACGAACCCTACCAAAAGTCGAAACTATGCAAATAAAAAGTTTTGCACGGTAAGCATCTGTAAATTTCTCTCAATGAACCACCGACCCTACATAGGGCAAAGTCAAAACTCCTACTACGTTCACTTGAATTCCCTTTTCCATTCTCCCCATTCCCAAACAGTGCCTAAGGAATCGCTACAAGGTCCAAATTTACCAATCTACCATTTGCTATGCTTCCAATTTCTCCGGAAGATAATTTCAATGATCAATTCCACTTATTCTCGAGTGTGCGAGAACAATTAAGGAATATTAATTATTAAATGCCGAATAATCACCGAAAACGATACTTAACAAAACGTTAAACGCAGGCTACAAGAGTCTTATTAAAGATGCTGCTGCTGCTGTTGTAGAGATTCAACTGAGTTAAATTTGCTCGTGAAAATCAAATGTTTTCGCTTCCTTCTCTAAGCCAAAGAAAGGAAAATGCGTAAAAATTCAACGTTTTTTACCTGATTTTTTTAAGGTTAAAAAATGGGAGAAGCCCACCATTATTACGAGCGGCCGCCCGTTTCTTCAATTCAGCCGTCGGCCAGCGACCTCGGAGCCGAGCCTCCCGGCTTCTCGCGGCGGCGCGAGCTGGCCCTGCGCCACCAGCACCGACTTGTAGATCTCCACCAGCATCTTCCGGTCGTACTCCTTCGCCGGCGCCCGCCCGAACCCCGCGGCCCCGGCGTCGCCGATGGACACCCCGCCGCACCCGTGCCCGTACCCGTACCCGCCGCCGAGCGCGGCCGAGCTCGCGAACCCGAGCATCATCTTCACGTAGGCGTCCCGGAGCCAGAGGAAGAACCTCCGCGGCGACGCCGCGAGCCGGAGCAGCTTCACCCGTGGCGTCAGCCTGACCCGCCAGGAGTGCCGCCGCCGCCTCCTCCCCCTCAGCCTCCCGCGGCGGGGGGCCGGGGGGTCGAGGTCCGCCGGGCCCTCGCGGCGGCTGCCCGGCCCGGCCAGCCTCTCGTAGCCGCGCTTCCGCCAGTAGCCCCGCATTGCGCGGTACAGGCATGCGGACACGCCCTCCATTAATGTCCCTTCTCTCTCTGTTCAGAGAGACACGCGGAGAAAGGGAGACAGTGAGTCAGTGAGTGTTGGGTGTAATAAATTGGGCTTGTTATATAGAGGGAGAGTTGCGAACGCGCCTCGGACACGACCGTCGTCGTCCGTACCAGATTCATATCGATCGTGCGTGGATTTTGTCTCCAGTGCCTGCATTTTTTTTTTCGGGTTTTTATACATCCGAAACTGATGGTTTAAGTAGGTGGAGTAAAGCCGCGGCGGCGGCGGCGGCGGCGGTGGTGGTGGGAGGTGAACATTAATGAAGAGAAGTATGCCGAATAGAGTTAATACCGCGAAAAATCCCAAATTGATTCGTTGTAATAAATTTATCTCAAATTATTTTTTTGATCACGAAAAATCTTCAAAACTGGTACACATGCGATAAATTTACCTTTTGTTAGGTTTTGTTAAATTTTACCGTCAAATTACTGAGTGAAATGATATGTGATAGTTGACGAGGGTAATAGTTTGGGGTTTTACCCTTTGTCTATTACAAATGTATCAATTTGTGATATTTTATGGTATTAATCCAAAAATTTGTTACAAATATACAAGTTTAGGACTTTTGGTGGTCAAAATTTTAATTTGAGTTAAATTTATCATAGGTGTATTAATTTGAGTTTTTCATGATATTAATCCTTTCGGCTACTCGACATTTGCTTGATGTCAATTTTTTTTTACTATTGGTTCCGATTTCACAATGTTTAGAACATAAATATTTTTAGACATTTTTGTAAAGACATGTAGAATAGTATGCAATTTTTCTGGTCAAAAGGCAAATATGTTACTAATCGGGATTTTTTCGGGTTAAATTTCCATTCACAAAGCCGGTGAGCAAATTAGATGTCTTTCTTAATTAGGATGCTAAAATCTGGTTAGACGGGCATTGGACGGACCGCGCTCTTTTGGTGGCTCCCAAATCAAGTTGGATATTTTTAGTGTAGGAAAACTGTGGACACGGTCTTGGTCTGCGTACCCAAAGGAAATACCCACGTTCCTCAAGATATGAGCTTTATCTTTTTTTTTTTTTGTAACTCAGGAAACCCCCGCATGACCGACAGCAGAGAGGTAAACCCTGAGGGCGACATGTGCTAGCCACCACACACATGCCACCGGTTAAGTCACCCTGCGGCGTCCGGGATTCGAACGCTCAACCTTTTGCGAGAGGAAAATCAATGCATCATACTTTTGTGCGTCGTCACACGTCCAATTGTTGCTATGTCTGATTTTCATGATTCGGCCACTTAATCTATAATTAGGCTTGTCAAACAGGTCGGTCTTGTCACAAATAGTCCGATCCCAAATTAACCTATTTAACATATTTCCATACAATACAAATTTAGTGACTCGTGCTCAATCAGATTCATATTACTAATACAATTTCACATATAACTAAATTTAGAAGGTGAGAGCATGGAGCCAGCAAATGCAATATTGAGTGGAGTGAGAGAGAGTGACATAGAGATTGATTGAGTCTAAGTTTAATATCAATATTATTTTGGGCCTTATCATTCTAAATTCATTTATGATCTATTTACCGAATATAATTAGCCCATATAACAATTTAGCCATCAAATATGAATGTTATAGACGCATTTTGACCAGTCTACTTAGATCAAGAACGAAACATCTAGTGAAAGAAACACTCTCAAGATGCCAATGTGAAAATGCCTGATTTCCTCGCATGCATTCTCAATCCCATAAGAGGTCGACCCTCTTTTTTTCCTTCAGTTCAATGTTGGAAAAGCGCAAACACGTTTGCGTGCACGATTCGATCCTACATTACCACGCCCTCAGAAATTTTCGGTTCATAAATGACACAAGGCCGCGCCTCTTGCAGCATGCATGGTGCATCTACCCCCGTCGTCGCTTTGTCACCAGACTTGCTCGGTTTAAGGTTGTACACGTCCTAGATTACTCCACAAGAAGAGACAGCAATCGTTAAATGCTGCGTCGCAAAATAAATAGGTCTCAACCATCAATTGAAGCGTCTATTAAAAGTTCCGTGTACCGCAAAACATCGATGATCGATTGATATCTCTCCAAGGGGCCGTGGGAGATTGGGAATGTGTTTCCGTCCCATGAGTGGGGTCGTTGATGGTATGGAGGGCCGTGGAGATAATAAGTTCAATTCAAAGCCCTGGTGAGGGCTGTTCGCTGTCGAACTTTTAAGTGGACGGAAAACAACGCAAGAGATCACGTTTCGCGTTGCATCATAATTAGCAAAACCCTTTCGGGCCCAACCGAATTTTCCAACAAATTAATTTGGGTCAATGCAGAACTATACACTGCCCTCGCCTTTGATTCGTCGCAGTTTATGACCCCTTTCCCCATTCAATCACTGCCTAAGAACAATGACAAAATCGAGGACGCTGGACCTCCAGCACGAATCATCAATGCTCCAGACATGTGGACATGGCTCAGTCAATTCTCGTCCCGCGTGTGTTCGCTTTCGGCGAGGTTGTCGATTAATTCAATCTACCGGTAGGTCAGTCCCGAGCCTAGAATCAGGCCTCTTGTGGAGAAAACCTGCATTTTGATTCTAATATTGAGTCTAAGGAGTTAAGAAGTCATGCCCCAGTTAAGTATATTGTTTCGTCGATCGTTAAAATTTAGGATGAGTACACTAAAAGTACTAAAATTCATCGCGAAAATGCAATTGAATCCTAAAATTTTCAAAAAGTAGAATCGTTTGCTAAAACTTATCAAATTTGAGCAATTAAATCCTTTCGTTAATTTGCTTAGCGGAAAATATAGACGTGAATTTTTTTTTTAATATTTTTTCACTCCTGCGTGGCTTTTTTTTTAAAATTATTTTCTTCCCCAACTTTTATTTAAATTAGATTTAAACAACAAATAGGGTTAAATTTTAGATAGATTTTGCAGAACTCGAACAAAAATTCCACGGTATGGCCCCGCAGCATCCACAATTATCGAAAGAATACATTGCCCAACAACTCTCAGAAGCTCACCGTATACCCGCATTCAAACACTCACGCATACCCTCATTGGCATCCAAATGCCACAAGAACATACGACAACTCCAACAGTGGAACTCAGTTTCACCTTCGATGGCCCGTCGGGTGCCCAGAAAATGCTCTGACGTACGTGCATCTGCTTGTCCACGGTGTTGCGAAGAACTCGAGGTCGAAGGCGTATTGCCATCTTCCGGACACGAGAGGCCCCTCATTATCGTCCCTGAACGACCTCGTGCGCCAAAATTTGCATGCTGCGTCCTCCTCATCCTCCGAACTCGGAAGCAATTCGAATTACGAGGAAGGTGGACGGAGAGCTCATTTGATTGTCTAGAATCCAAAATGATCCTGAAAGCGGATTTGATGATAATTTTAGGGGAGCAAACCGAGAAAACCCTAATCACGGTCTAGTGATTGAGACCTCGCTCGTGGCAGGCATTTGTGGTGGGCAAGGGGGTGAGGGCCGCACCCTCCGCAGCCCCCCAGGGACGGCGAGGCCCCGACGACCTCCGCTGGCCCTTTTTGGCGATAGGTGGCGGCAATGGCCCACCGATGAGGCCCTCTGGTTCTTTTTCTTTTTTGGATAAGTGCACATGAGGTTTTAAAACTTGTTATAAAAGTGCAATTAAGAACTTTCAAAAAGTGCATTCCAGTCCAAAAACTTATTATGGACATGCAATCTAGTCCTAAAACTTGTCATGAAAATGTAATCGAATTCTAAAATTTTCAAATAATATAATTAAGGGAATAACTTGGTTAGACCAATTGACTTGATTACACTTTTTAAAAGTTTTAGAACTCAATTACTCTTTTGTGACAAGTTTTACGATTTAATTGTACTTTTTTGACAAGCTTTCGAATTTCCAATGCACTTATAGCTTTTTTCTAAGCATGGGTTCTTTTTTCTAATAATATTATAGTAAATTTTATTTTTTAATCTAATTTAAGTAAGATTTGGAGAAGAAATAACAAAAAAAAAATGCCATTTAGGAGATAGAAAATAGTAAAAATGGCAAGTTAGGCTCTGTTTGGCAACTGGCCAAATAGTGAAAATTTCTGTTCTTTTGTTCCCTGAATCAGTTTTGGAGCAGAATCGAAAATAAAAAAAAAAGTAGTTTCTAGATTCTGGGAACAAAAATGAGAATCAATTTTTTTTTTCTTCTTCTTTTTCTTGATTTTTAATGTGTCTTCTAATGTCTAGCGCGAGGGCCACCCTCAGCGTATCTGGCGAGATTAAAATATTTTAATAAAAAATATTATTAATAATAAAATATTTTACCGACCATGAACAAAAAAAATTATTTTACCAATCATGGGCAACTACTAGGCCATGAAAAAAAAGATATCATTAATAAAAAAAAATATTTTATCGACCATGGCCGGCGACCAGGCCATGCAAAAAAAAGGAAAAAATATTTTAATAAAAAATATTATTAATCAAAAAATATTAACAAAAAAAATATTTTACCAGTCATGGCCTGCGACCAGACCATGGCAAAAAAAAAGAAAAAATATTTTAATAAAAATGATATTATTAATAAAAAATTATTAATAATTATTTTACCAGTCATGGCCAGCGACTAGGCCATGAAAAAAATATATTATTCATAAAAAAATATTTTATCGACCATAGCCGGCGATCAGGCCATGGAAAAAACAAGGAAAAAAATTAATAAAAAAATTTTATTAAAAAAATATTTTACTAGCCGTGGCTGGCGACCAAGCCATGGCAAAAAAAAAGAAAAAAATATTTATCGGCCATGACCAGCGACCAGGCCATGGCAAAAAAAAGAAAAAAATATTTTAATAAAAAAATTAATAAAAAATATTTTATCTGCCATGACTGGCGACCAGGTTATGGGAAAAAAAAGGAAAAAAATATTTTACCGGCCATGGAAAAAAATTTTAAAAATATTATTAATAAAAAAAATTTACTGGCCATGGCCAAAAATAATAAAAAATTTATTTTTAAATAAAAGTATTATTAATAAAAAAAAATTTTACTGGCCATGGCCAAAAAAAATAATTTTTTAAAAATAAAAGTATTATTAATTAAAAAATATTTTACCGGTCATGGCCAAGAAGGAGGAGAAGAAAAAAAAAAAAAGAAAGAAATATTAAAATATTGTTAATAAAAAAAATTTTATGCCATTACCAAATGCATTTATGTTCTTTTACTATTTCAAGAATATAAATTTTGGATCGTTAGCAAATGCTTTCAAATGCTCAGAATCAGTTCCCGGGCACAGAATAAAAAAGAATCATTTCTGATCAGAATCTGTTTTTGGACATAGAATGATTGTCATGCGCAGCTTTAGCACTTTCTGTTAGGAAAATTGATCAACTCAACGTGGGTCCCTGTGTCACTAGTGACCCTTGCTCAAGCTTCGGTGAGGGACGCAACCCTTGCGATTGCCTTGCTGACCTCGCCTGTGGTCGACAATGTGGGGGTAGCCACATCATCCCACAGCTTCAATAGAACCTCTCGACCTTCTCCCTCTTTCTCTGCTTTCTATTCTTTAATTTTTTTTATCATTTTTTGTTATGTTTTTTTGGGTTTTACTTTCCATTTTTTAAGATCGTTTGCCGATTTTTTGACACGGATGCATGGGCGTTACATATGTCAAAAAACTAAAAAAAACGTCTCCTTGCATTTTTAGGCGTGCCATGTCAGCATTAATGTTTGAGCGGACATCAGAAGAAGAAAACTCGGTCGGATACTAAACATTTAGAATTTGTTGCACTTTTTCAAAATGCTCAGAACTTAGTCGTACTTCAGGGCCAAATGCCCAGAACTAATGATGCAGTGCCCTTTTGTGCACTAATATAATATCTAATTGAATTCTGGTCCAGACTTGATGCGCCCTCCTGCCTGGCCATTAGCTTACTATTTTGTATGTTTCTAATTGTTTTTTATTTTATTTTGAGTTTTCTTTTTTATTTATTATAATGTAATTTACATCTACAAACACAAAGGTTAGGGAAAATAACTAGACAGTGTCGATCCTCAATATTGATTATATTGGCGGACATGGCCTCTAGAACCAAGCGTAGTATCTTGGTGCGGCAAGGCCGATAATTATTAGCCCCTATACCGGGATAGGTCCAGGTTGCCCAAAAAATGATCTACACTAGACATGGCCTTTTTTTTTGTATGAAAAATTGTCCAACAAGTCCTAACTCTACTGTAGTGCAGTCAATTTAGTTTTAAACTTTTCGATTTTATTAATTTAGTTCTAAACATTTTAATGATTTATCGATAAAATCCTCTCGACCAATCTTGGTCGGAAAATCTTACGTGGATACCTAGTCGTCATTGACCGTCTTATGGCACAGCCGGCGCTGACATGAGATTTTTTGTAAATTTTTTTTACAATTATTGAATTTCTCTTTTTTTTTTCCGTTTTCTTTATTCTTTTCTATCAACGGATTTTCAGCTGTCGTGATCTACCCTCGAGGGGCCACTCTCGGCAAGTAGATTTAGAGGTACTTACTAGGAAGATGGTCCAAATTAGCATCCCTAAAAGATAGCTCGAACACATCATCTAAAGGTAATCCAAAATAGTCCATCAATTCCGAATGTGGACTCTCACAGCCTTATTGCTTTTCTTTGCTCGTGTTCTTCGGCTCGAAGACGAAGGTACGAGAGACAAAGGGGGAAGAGCTCAGCGGGGCCTTTCTTCCTTTTTTTGGTCCTCGGACTTAAGTGAACACAAATTTCATGGATTAGTGTCCACTTTCTAGGCCATATTAATGGGCTAATGAATAGCGGGCCAAAAGCTCACGGGCCAATGGGAAAATGAGTTTCGGTCCGACTTAGGAATCGGGCCGTGTGTATGGACTACCAGGCTTTATTTTCTCTTATTTATTATTGTTTTTTTTTGTTTTGCTATTTTTCTATTTTTTATGTATTTACGAAAATGGGCGTTTGGATGGTTGGCAAAAATTTAGGTGTCAACACCGGTTGATGGGGTCCTCGAGGCCATAACGAGCCTTGCTGGCCACAGGTTTGGGCAAGGGTCAATGTGCCTTGGCGACCCCACCGGCTGAAAATTCAGTGAAAGGAAAAAGAAAAAAGAAGAAGAAGAGAACATGAAAAATAAAAAAAGGAAATTTTGAAAAGATTTGTAAAATTGTCCATGTCAGTTTTAGCCGCGTCACGTAGGATGGTTGATGTTGATTGGGTATCTACGTAAGCATTTCCTAGCCAAAATTGATTGAAAAAACTACATTGACAAATAGTCAAAATGTTTAGGACTAAATTGGCAAAATTGAAAAATTTATGATGGAATTAGTCTCCGTGCAATAGGTTTAGGACTCTTTGTACAATTATGCTTTTTCTGTGCAATTCTCGACATCTCTCATTTTACCAATAAACCATGTTTATGACCAACTCGGGCTATTGATTTACTATGTAGTATATCGGCTTTCATTGAGTTGTTTGATTATGTCTCACTAAAACTAGTTTGGTTTATGAGGCGATGTCTACCAAACTCATCTTGATCATGAAAATAATTTTTCATTACTAAATCAAATCTTGTTGTGATAATCAAGATAAGTTTACCAGTTAAAGTAGACAATCAAGGGAAATTTAGCATATTTTTTCAGTTAACTGCCACTATAAGAGAGTGGTGCAATAAGAGATTCAGAAAGGCAGTACACGTATTATTTCTTTTTTATATAGACTCGGTCCACGTCCATCATGAATCGAGCGATCCGAATCATGTCGATCCTTCGCCTCAATTATAAACCATCATCGTCAGACATGTGCAACCATACCTTACTTTGAAAAGAAACTTCAACTCAGACGCTATCATAGTCTCGCCACCTTCAAATACACACTATCGACCGAAAGAGCAAATGGCATGCATGATCCAAAGTGGACTCGAACAACCCTAATCAATAAAACACTCGTCCTCTTGATTGTATCATCAGGAAACTTCCTCTTCTCACATCACTCACCAATAAAGAACTCCAGGAAAAACAGCCAATAACTATAGTAAAAAGTAAGAATCTGAGAATAGAATATAATCCACATAAAGGAGAGGCTACTTTCCTCAAACGAAAAGCAAATTCTCATTATTGTTCCACATAAAAAGGCCTAATGTACCTTCTAAGGTTGGGTGGTGTACCCTGATTCGATCACATTCACGACTATGCATGAAGCATTAATTGGTAATGAGACCCTAAAACAGAAAAAACAAAGGTGACCACATGTTTTGGCTAAGAACGAGTACAATGAGCGAAGACATTATTATTATCGTGGGCAGTTGCTAGAAATGTAGCACGTAGAGAATCACACTCAAGACAAGAGAAGTGGCAAAGACAGCGGCATTCTCCGAGTGGAGGGAACTGGAGGCCCCATAATCCTGTGGACGGTAGTAGTATGGGAGAGTCGAGATTATAGGGTTTGGTGGAGACGGGGAAGCATAGATGCCTCCGATTCCCGGTAACTTGCACACGCTGCAGGCCGGTGGCATTGGCGGCGGCGGGCACTCGACTTCTGGTGGGGGTGGAGGCGGTGGGGGTGGGCACTCGACTTCCGGTGGGGGCGGCGGGGGTGAAGGCACAGGCTGGCACGGGTTGTCGCATTCAGCGCACATTGTGCATGTAATTTGGTCTCTGGAGTCTACTGCTGCAACCGTAGGTGGTGTTGTGGACGCTTCAGTTTTGACCGCCACTGTCGTTGCCGTTGACGTGGTGGATGGGATTGCGAAGCCGAAGTTTAGGACGGCCAAAAACAAGTGTAGCAGGGAAACTTTCATCGGGTCAAGCATTATTGCTGTGGTTCAATAGAGAACAGACCAAAATCCTCTGAAGAAGAAGAAGAAGAAGAAGAGGGCAGCGAATTTGGAGAGACGTGGGAAGCAGGAGGATACTTAAGGAGGGTGGCGAGGAATAGATACGAGATGGCAGAGAGTAAAATTGTCTAGAATGTCATAAACCTAATGCATTTTTATTAATTCAGTCATTTTGCTAGTTGAGTCATAAATATTTTTATTTTTTACCAATTAAGTCTATCGGGACAATTTTAATTGAAAATCACTGACGTGAAAGTTGGTCATCCAATGTGGCACGGCCGACGCTAAGGTAGACAATTTTTAATAATATTTTAATTTTTTAAATATTAATTCTTTTTCTTTTTCTTTTTTCCTTTGTTTTTTCCTCTGTCAGCAAGGGTTGCCTCGCTCACGGTCGGTGCACCAGTGAAGGCCCTGGGCGAGGCCATCATAGGATGGCTAGTCGTGCTAGGTAGCGCTGACTGACGTCTATGTTAGCAATTTTTGGTCAAAATTGGCTGGATGGATTCGATTGGCAAAAAGTTAAAAGATTTAGGACTCGATTGGTAAAATTGAAAGGTTTAGAGCTGAATTGACAAAAGTGGAATAGTTTTATGATTTTTTGGAGGGACGTGCTAACTGCTAACATTTTTTTTTGTGGTTTATCCTCTACAACATTATTATTATAATTATCTGGAAAAAGACAAAATAAAGGAATGGACCTAGAAGGAGAGGGTAGCTTTTTTTGGCCTTTTTTTGAGTTTCCGTCCACGACAAAATTGGCTACGTAAAGAAGCTAAAGGGTCTGATGAGGCCAGATCGACCTCCACGAGTTGAGATAACATATGGAAACGCCTCGGCAGCATCCACATCGCGAATTAAGCAAAAAAAAAAAATTTGAAACGAAGGCACGTTTCGCGCATGGAGGAGAAAGCAAGATCATGATCGGAATCCTTAAAGTTTACGCTCTCTTGTAGCAAAAAAATGTGCACTTGATGCTAGCATATGATACATAGAGAGGGAAATGCGTACATAATGGTCCATCACTTTTTCATGAATAACGGACCATTATTAGCCACAAAAAGTGTTGCTTGGAACCTTTTGATCGGCTTGTCCGGTTCCTCCAACATTACCTTTTAATTTTAGACGCAAACTAAGAAACAATGTCAAAAAAATGTGAAATACTGGTACTATTACCAACAACAACAACAACAACAATAATAACATGACTCCTTTAGGATAAAATTTGTGTTATAAGTGCAAAACTTTATAAAATGTGAATATTTTTATTCACAATATGTGAATTTCCGACATGATATCATTTTAAAAATTTTGGACAAATATCCACCATCTAAAATTGATAGTCAGATACTCATGAATTTCTCTTTGTTGAATATCATTAGATTTGTTGTTTCAAATTCTACGCACATGCAAAACGGATGGTTTTCCACAGCAATTTATGTCCAGTTGCCCATAATACAAAAACGAAATGGATGGTCAATACTGCACCGTTACTCATAGGAAGTAATGGCGTGGTCATGGTAGGATTCTCACCAGGTACTTTACGAAAGTAGTGCGGGAGATTCCCCATTGTACCCGGCTGCTAGATGGGGCATGGAAGAGATTGTAAATTGAATCTTGACATCGAGAAAATATGAATTTTGTAATATTATGTTTATGATAGTAGATAAAGAATTTCTGATGTTTCGTTATAAGTTCTGTACTCCTAGTTGGGTACCTAAATAAGTTCGGCTGTGTTTGTTTCGCTGTAAATCAATGATTTGAAAAAATATTTTCTTAAAAATAATCGTTTCAATTCCGTGAAATAATTAGCCAATGAAAATTTTTTTTCATTATCAACAACAGTTTATATATAATCATTTTTGTGAACGATCAAAGTATTTTTCGTTTATTCATTTTCGCAAGTGATACATACATGTGATCATTTTTACGAAATATATCTTCCAAATTTTTTATTTTTTGCAAATAAACGCACCTAGTTTCACTTTTGGAACCGGGCTACCGCACATGTACTCCGAGAGTGTTTACTCTCAACAATCAAATTTGGTACCGAATCATATGAAAATTTTCATATACTCCATGAGTAACCCATACAAAATCACATAGTTTGTAGAATGCGTGTAGACATTGTTTTTAGAATTTTATTTCAAGGGACTCCGGGATTCTTGTCAAACAATAAACCAGAAAACAAACAAACAAACAAACGTTACAATTTCCACTTAACAGTTTCTTATTATTTTATGCGCGACCAATATTTTGGGAATCGAATCGTGCCATAAAGAATGTAATAAGGGCACTTTCATAGTACACGCGGGTGTTGAGCATGGAATCTTCCTAGAGGCACCGTCCGCAAAAAAAAACTCTTTTGATAGTTAAGGGATGGGAGAATTATAAAAAAAAAGTTTTAAACTTATTGTAATTGTGCCAATTAAGTTCTAAATCTTTTTTTTTACCGACTGAATCTTAAACATTTTGTATTTGTGTCAATCCAGTCCATCTGGTCAATTTTGATCGAAAATCGCTGACATGGACGCCTGCCGTCCTACGTGACATGAGGCGCTGACGTGGATAATTTCTAATATTTTTTTATTTTTTATTTCTATTTCCTTGATTTTCTTTTCTTTCAATTTCTTTTTTTTTTCTTCCCTTCTTCCTAGTCGGTCGCTAGACCTCGGTAACCAGCTAGAGGCGAGGGCGAGCCTTGCCTACCCATGATGAGGCTTGACCCTTGCCAGTTCTAGCGAGGTTGAGCCTTGCTAAGGGTGGGCGAGGCTTGCCATCACCAAGCTAGTGAGGTCAACATCGCTTGTGATCAGTAAGGGTGAGCCTTGCCATGATTGGGCGAGTGAGTTCAAGCTTGGCCATGGCTGGGTGAGGTACTCAATTAAACATTACTAGAGAAAAATCGACGAATCTAAGGCCAAACAACAACTAATCAAGTGCTAGGACTCTATCGGTGATAGCAAAACAGAGCATCGGTTGAACTTGATAACATCATGAACTCCTATTGCGGTTTGATGAATGTCGGATTGATAGAAGATTTTTTGGAATCTTAAGTGTCATTCAAACTCGAGAACCTTGGAGACAGCCACAAGGCTCTAAATATGACTTTGGTTCAACCACAAAGATGAGACTCGTTTCATTAACGAGGAGGGGAACGAGCAAGCCAAGGAGGATAGGCTGGAGAATGGAATGGTTGAAGAGGGCGAGGCTCAAACTTGCTGGATCTGGCAACATCGACCTTCGCTAATGGTGGGGCAAGCTTGCCTCACGAGGTGACGGTGAGGTCGGCCTTGTCTTAGTGATCGGCTATAGAAAAAAGAAAAGAAAAAATCTAAGAAATATTAAAATATTATTAAAAATTGCATGTGCCAGCTATGCCACGTAGGACGGCTAGCGTCCACGTAAGTGATTTCTGGCCAAAATTGATTTTTTTTATCTGTCTTACTCTAACTCTCAACTCATTTTCATATTTTTGCTCTGCCTCTTGCAGGACATGGAAATCGAGACACACATCTGAAACAACACGTCCCTACCCTTAGCCTTCCTGAAAAGGTGGGGAATCGAAGTCCTTATCTTTCCCTTCTCAAGTAAGAAAGATGCATACTGGAGTAAATCTCAGTGATTGACAAAAATTGATTGGATGGACTGAATTAGTATAATTGCAAAAGGTTTATGACTCAATTAGCATAAAAAAGATTTAGGATTGAATTGACATAATTATATTTAGTTTATGACATTTTAATAATTCCCCCGCTTTAGGAATTTTTTTTTGTTTAATAATATTTTGGGAATGGAATCGTTCCATAAAGAACGATATAGGGGTACTTTCCTGCTGCACGCCGGGCTGTGCATGGAATCTTCCTATAGCACCGTCCACAAAAAAAAATTAAAAACTCTTTGATAGTTGACGGTGTACCACACAACGTTGACATTGAACGTCCCACAGGTCTTAATCAACATTTTCTTTTCCCACCATCTAAATAAGAATTTCTATCAATCACTGCCTCGGATCAAATGATGTGCTTGGCCCGCAAGAGCATGAGAAAACGTGCACCGAACACTCGTGGAGTTTCGGGTGGAAAAGTTCAATTACCTCTTGCGCATATGGGACGACAGCAGTAATTCATCTTTTGTAGAGCGCTCGCGACTCCTGTTAAATCGCTCACGTAGATACCGGTAATGCCACGTAAGATGAAAGCGCTACGTGAATAATTTTTTATTTGAATTTTGAATTTTTTCTTTTTCCTTTTTTTCTATCAAGTTCGGTGAGGGTTGCCCACTAACCCTTGACAGTTGCAGGCAAGGGCCGACTGACCCTTGTCGACTACAGGTGAGGGCCGGCGACCCTTGTTGGCCACTTGGTGAGGGCTGACAACCCTCGTCGGCCACTGTGTGGGGGCTGAAAAGCCGTCGCTCGCGGCCGGTGATAGTTGGCCACCAACCCTTGCCAAGTTTCAAAGAAAGAAAAGGAAAAGAAAAAAAAGACAAATAAAAAGAAAAAATAAAAAATTATAAAAATTATCTACATCAGCGTCAGTCGTGTCATGTTGGATGGCTGGTATTCACGTCAATGATTTTCGGTTAAAATTGGCCGCATTGACTCAATTCGCTAAACATAAAAAGGTTCAGGGTTTAGAATATTGTAGAATGCCTTTATATTAATGTTTTGGATCAGTAAAGGATTTGTTATTGATACAATTTTATAGAATGGGGTTTGATAACTCTAGTCAATCTTTACAAATATATAGGCTTGTCAAATGGGCAAGTTCGGTTAATCTAAATTAACCTATTTAATGCACATCTATCCTGCAAAAAGAGACTAGGCGTTATAGCAATCTATGTTCTTTGAGCCGAAGCCTAGGCGTTGGGTTCGTTTGGCGTTTAGCCTAATTTTAAATTCAATAAAAGGTTTCGGATAAAAAAAAAAGAAGAAGGCTAGGGACATCTTTATTGCTCGTTGGTTTCCTCTTTAATTTTTTTTATCAATAGAAAAAGCAATCAAATCAAGTCTTGCTAGCTGGATCTTAATTTTCTATCCAAGCACCAAGAGCATTGCGTGCGAGCATGTGAGCATGTTCGTGCAATAATTGAGTGCATCTCATATGTATACATTATGATTTTCTGTTAAAATTAACTGGATGAATTCAATTGGCAAAACGTGAAAATGTTTAGGATTTAGAAAATTTATAATCTTCTAAAATGTCTTTATATCAATGTTTTTGATCAATAAAGGGTTTGTCACTCATACAATTTTATAGAATGAGATTTAATATCTCTACTTGATCTTTACAAATATATAGGCATGTCAAATGGGCAGGTTGGGTCAATCCAAATTAACCTATGTAATGCACATCCATCCTGCAAAAAGAGACTAGGCGTCATCGCCATCTATATTTTGCATCTGTATCGCAATCTTTGTTCTTTGAACCAAAGCTTAAGCGTTGGGTTCGTTTGGCGTTTAGCCTAATTTTAAATTCAATAAAAGTTTGCGCACAAAAAAGAAGAAGACTAGGGGAATCTTTATTGCTCGTTAGTTTTCTCTTTAATTTTTTATTAATAAAGAAAATAAATCAAGTCAAGTCGTGCTGGATACCAATTTTCTATCAAAGCACCAAGAGCATTGCTTGTGAGGAAGTGAGTATGCTCGCGCAATGCGTCATGATCGAGACATTGTGTTTGTCCGAGAAGGTGGAGTGAGGAAGTAGAAGCATGGTGCAATTGATCCTGTCGTGTGAGCAAAAGCTTTCTATAGGAGTGTAGATAATGAAGCATGGCATTTCAAAGAGCGTGAGGAATTCGTCGTGACTATGGTCTCGATCTTAGCCTTCCATTGTATTCACAAGTTTGAGAAAAATATACAAGCAAAATAATAGCCGTAGAGTTTTAGCAAGAATTTCACCGATAAACCAATTGGAGATTACTTGATCGGGATTCAGCGACTACCCATGTCTTTACCTTTTCTCTTTTATCTTTATCCAATGCACGGCGAGTGTAAAGTTGGAATGTTATAACATCTATTTGGATACTTGTTATATTATTTTAAAAAAGACAAAAAATCGATAAACAATCAACAAAGGAATATTTCATGTGCTTATTTTGGTATGTGCAGAACAAATATAGTCACTGTAGATTACTCAATTAGGAAGATCTTTTTATTTTTAGTAAAACAATTAGGAAGATCTTTTTTTTTTGGTAACCCAGGACCCCCCGCACGGCCGACAGCCGGAGGAGTAAACCTGGGGTGACGCTAGCGCAGGACCCACCACCACGGCGCCACACTTAAGACTCCCTAACATCATATTAGGAAGATCTTTGATCTCATGAAAAACAAAGAAGCAATCAACTATTTCATTATCATTAGCTGAGTTAAAATATTGAGTTATGACAAAAACAGTTTGTGAAATAATCTGGTTATGGGGTTTATTTTCGGACCTTGGCGTACAAGTCAAGGGGTCAAGCACATAGCACATTGTTTTGTGATAGTTCGAGGTGGTAAAAGGGTAAAAAACGCATTCATTAACCCATATATAATGATTGTGGGTCATTGATAAGTTGGCTTTAGTTTAAAAGTAGACTTAAATGGGGTCATTAATAGGTTGGCCTATTAACTTAATGGGTATTAAATGGGTCACAAATGAATTACCCAACAAGCTTAAGTGAATAATAGACATGTTATTTTAATTTTTTAATTTTAATTTTTTTATATTATTTACCTTTTCTTTTTTTCGTTCTTCCTCCACTGGTGGTTGGGCATAGGCAAGGGATGAGCTCGCTGGCCTTGAGTCGTGTCGGATCGGCAAGGCCCAAGGCTCACCAGAGGCCGGCAAGGCCCTGGCGTGCTCGTCCCTCGCTTGTGGCCGGCCGTCACTGTGGCTGGCCACCGGCGGGGAAGAAGAAAATATTAAAAAAGAAAAGGAAAAAGGAAAATAAAAAAATAAAAGAAAAATGATTAAAACATGATTTTTAAATAAAAATAAAAAATATTAAAAAAGAATTTTCATTTTCTTGAAAACATTTTCTAAAAATGTCATATTTTCTTTGAAATAAACGGAGCTTCAATTTTTTTTTAAATTATATAAAAATTTTCCACTAGATTTGTATTGCATGAAAATATTTTTAGCAATATAATTTTTTAAAATAATTATTAGAAATAAGCTTTCCTAGATTTAGTTAAATGGGTTTGGTCGGGTATGGGTGAGGTATGCGTTGGGTCGAGTGTAGGTTGAGAAATTTGCTTTACAATAAATGACTTAAATGAGTCAAGTTGGGTTGGACCATTTATAACCCGAATCAAACCCAACCTGACCCGACCCATCCGTTTAATAGGTCTAGTGACAATGATGCCGCACTCAAACCAGCAGTAAATCCAATTTTCCATGAAAAAACAAAACATATAGAAGTTAGTTGTCATTTCATTTTAGGCAAAATCCAACAAAGGATAGTTACAACAAGAGGAATCGGAACTCTGGAACAACCTATTGACATTTTTATCAAATCATTGTGTCAAAGACAACACACATATCTATTGAACAAGTTAGGCCTCTTTGACATATACAAACTGCCAGCTTGAGGGGCAGTATTGAAGATAGGATTTAAAATCTTAGATTGATCGTGTATATCTTAAATTGCAGATTAATTGATTCAGTCAATCCGTGAGATTAGACTTAGTCGGTAAAATAGGAAAACATCATCTTGTCTATTATTTTCTATTTTTGTGTTTCCTTGTACTATATATATATTTATCCTCATGTACATGTACATGTACAAGTGCAGAGCAATCCAATTATCATTCCTCCAAATTTCTTCTTTTACTTTCTGTCAACTTAAGCTTCTCCGGAGTAAGTGACGAGTCCATGTTTGTTCAGCCAAGGTCAATACGGGAAGCAGCAGGAGATTGAGCAAAAGACCTGTACATGATATGATTCTACAAATCACTGTTTGTGATGTGATCAGTTCATTTCGTACATATACTGCAAGCGAGAACATATTTCGACTAAAAGCATCATCTACCGACTAAAAAATGCTTGTTTGCGTCGATCACCTATTGGGTAGCTCGACTTACAAGTAAAAGGGTCGACCAAAAGAATTATCAAAAGATTATTCATGTCAAAGAACTTCATTGGTGGCTTTAGTAGATATTTCTGAATTTCTTATTTACTTGATGAGATTAGAAGCCAGACTAAATCACAGCAGATCCAAATTCACTTACTAGATCCCCACACGCAAACTCAACCCCTTTCGGATCATACATTGCCCGAAATCTCTCAGAAGCTCGCCAGATACCCGCATTCAAACACTCGCGCATAAGCTCATTGGCACCCAAATGCCACAAGAACATGCGACAACTCAAGCAGTGGAACTCAATTTCACGTTCGATGGCTAGTCGGGTGCTCATAAAATGCTCTGACGTGCGTGCATCTGCTTGTCCACGGTGATGCAAAGAACTCGAGGTTGAAGGCGTATTGCCATCTTCGGGACACGAGAAGCACCTCATTATCGTCCCTGAACGACCTCATGCACCAAAATCTTCATGCTGCGACCCCTCCTCATCCTCCAAAATCTGATCAGTAATAGAGAATGGACTCTGAAAAAATTCGAATTACGAGCAAGGTGGACGGAGAGCTCATTTTATTGTCCAGATTTCAAAATGATCCTAAAAACGGATTTGATGATAATTTTAGGGGAGCAAACCGAGAAAACCCTAATCAAGGTCTAATGGTTGAGACCTCGCCTGGGGGTTGGCGCATGTGGTGGGCGAGGGCAGGGTGAGGGTCACACCTCCCCCAGCCTCCCAGGGGCGGCGAGGCCCCGATGACCTCCACCAGCCCTTTTCGGTGATGAGCGGCAGCGACGGCCCACCGATGAGGCCCTATGGTTCTTTTTTTCTTTTTTTTTTCATAAGTGCACTAGAAATCATAAAACTTGTCATGAATGTGCAATTAAAAACTTTTAAAAAATGCAATCCAGTCTTAAAACTTGTTGTGAAAATGCAGTCTAGTCATAGAACTTGTTACGGAAGTACAATCGAATTAAAAAACTTTTAAATAATGTAATCAAGGGAAAAACTTGATTCGACTAATTTAACAAGTTTTGTGTCTTTATTACACTTTTTTAAAAAAATTTAAAACTCAATTACACTTTTATGACAAGCTTTAGGACTTAATTGTACTTTTTGAAAGTTTTAGGACTTAATTGCTCTTTTATGACAAGTTTTAGAACTTCTCTTGCACTTATCCCTTTTTTAAGCATGGGTTCTTTTTCTAATAAAATTATAGTATCTTTTATTTTTTAATCTAATTTAAGTAAGATTTGGAGAAGAAATAACAAAAAAATGCCATTTAGGAGATAGAAAATAATAAAAAAAATGGCAAGTTAGCATTTTTCTATTAGGCAAATTGATGAACTAAATAGAACAACTTGACTGCACCGATTTAACAATTTTAAGATTTGAATGTAATATTTGAAAGTTTAAAGACTCAATCACACTTCCGCCACAAGTTTTAAGATTTCTGGTATATATATCCTTTAAAATTTCTTTGTTCTTTTTGTAAGAAAAATTGTAGCAAAAATTATAAGCGTATGGTTCAAATTGTAATCATGTCCAAAAACATTTTGTATTTGTGCATTTTTCCTTTCGGCTACTTCTCACCTAATTTTTTTGATGTGGCACCACAGGGATGCCATGTTAGGAAAAAATGAAAAGAAATTTAGAAAGGGTTGGAGAAGCACAAAAAAGATTTAAAAAGGAAAATCAAACTAACACGGAGAGAGAGAGGGGGGGGAGGGAGGGAACTAAGAGAAGGAGGAATTTGTTGAAGGTTTGTGGCCGCGGCACCGACCCTGTGTCACTAGTGACCCTTGCTTGGGCCACGATGAGGGTTGCAACCCTTGCAATTGCCTGGCTAACCTCGCCTATGGTCGACAATGTGGGGGTTGTGGGGGTAGCGACACCACCCCCAAAGCTTCAATAGAACCCCTTGACCTTTTCCCTCTTTCTCCGCTTTTTTTCTTTAATTGTTTTTTTTGGCTTTTTGAAATTTTTAATCATTTTTTGTTATTTTTTGGATTTTTCTTTTTTTAATTGTTGGCTTATTTTTTGACGCAGATACATGGGCGTTAAGTATGTTAAAAAAACAAAAAAAAAAATGTCTCCTTGCTTTTTTAGGCGTGTCATGTCAGCATTAACGTTTGAGCGGTCATCGGAAGGAGAAAACTTGGTTGGATACTAAACATTTAGAGTTTGTTGAGCTTTTTCAAAATGCATAGAACTTATCGTACTTCGGGCCAAATGCCTAGAACTTATGATGTCAGTTTCCCTTTTGAATACTAATATAATATCTAATTGTGTGTTTCTAATTTTTATTATTTATTATAATGTAATTTAAATCTACAAACACAAAGATTAGGGAAAATAACTACACAAGGCTGATCCTCAATATTGATTATATTGGCGGACATGGCCTCCAAAACCAAATGTAGTATTTTGGTGTGGCAAGGCTAATAGATGTTACCCCCTTAAACGGATAGGTTCAGGCTGCCCAATAAAATGATCTACACTAGACATGCACTTTTTTCCAATTGAACAATAATCTAAAAAGTTCTGAATCTATTATAGGGTCAACTTCGTCTAAAGCTTTACAATTTTACTAATTTAATCCTAAACCTTTTAACGATTTATCGTTATAATCCTCCTAGTTAATCATGGCCGAAAAATGCTTACATAGATATCTAGTCAGCATCGATCGTCCTATGGCACTACTGATGTTGACGTAGGAATTTTTGTAATTTTTTTGTACATTTATTGATTTTTTCTTTTTTCATTTTCTTTATTTTTTTTCTTTCAACATATTTTTGATTGGTGGGGTCCTTGAGGGCTTGATAACCCTCACCGGTCACAAACGAGGGTGCCACAGCCCTCACCTAGTTTGGGCAAGGGTCAATGGGCCTCGACAACCCAACTAACCCGAAATCTGGTGAAGGAAAAAAGAAAAAAAAAAGAAACAAACAAAAATAAGGAAAAGAAAACAAAATTTCAAAAAAATTTTAAATGATTTGTAAAACTGTTCATGTTAGTATCAGTTGTGCCATGTTGGATGGTTGGCACTGATTGGGTATCCACGTAAATATTTCCTAGCCAAAATTGATTGAAAGAATTACATTGGCAAATCGTTAAAAGGTTTATGACTAAATTGATAAAATTGAAAAGTTTATGATTGAATTAGCCATCATGCAATAGATTTGGGACTCTTTAAACAGTTATCCCTTTCTAGTGCAATTCCCTACATCTCTCATTTTACCAATACAACACGTTTATGACCGACTTGGGCTATTGATATACAATGTAGTATATTGGGTTTTATTGAGTTGTTTGACTATGTGTCACTAAAACTAGTTTGGTTTACAAGGCGATGTGCGCCGAACTCATCTTGATTATTGCCATGAAACTAAATTTTCATTACTCAATCAAAACTTGTTGTGATAATCAAGGTAAGTCAACTAGTTAAAGTAGACAATTAAGGGAAATTTAGCATATTTTTCTTAGTTTACTACCATTAGGAGTGAGCGGTTCTAGGTTTCTTGCAAGTTCAGGCTATAATTAGGAACCTACTTGTTGAAACAGATTCCCCATTCTTTGGAATTTGAAACCTACCATGTGTACTCTCAAATCTAGAATCTCCAATGTCCAGGTTCTAGAGTCTACCCAAGTTCTACTTGTAATTTTTATTGAATGATTATAGTGAATCATCATTTCTAATAACTACCATTTGCTGCTACAATCCACTGACTATAACTCATATTTAGACATACAATGAATTTAAAACATTAACAAAGTAAAAGTCTCGGTCATGAGATATTGTTAGAAATGAAAACTCAGACTAATGGTTCCAGATTACACACTCATCATTAGAAGCCATAGAATATTGCAGGATTGCGTGAATACATAGAACAAGAAAAACACAAAGACTTATTCCGTGTTCTAAGCTCCAAGTTTCAAGCTCCAATGATATCCATGACTGAGATATAAAATCTAGAATATGAAAACTACCCATCAAAACCATTTCATCAATTTTTGGAACATGAATACTACGCCACATATCTTGGAACTTGGAAATTGAAACCAGACAGGTTCCCACTGGTCTCATTTTTCTGTTTTTGATTCTACTCTGAAACTATGCTCACTCCTAGCTACTGCCAGAAAAGAGCGGTGCAAGAAGAGATCTAGAAAGGACCAAGAAGAATTTCACAATTTTCCTGGGTGACCAAACTAAAGATTTGGCAACCAAAGGCTATGCTGACTGGCCTTTGGCGCTTCACTTCGTCCGTAGCCGGTAGAAATAGCTTAATAGTAGAGCATAGCCTTTGTGACAAGAGTTTGCGTTCTAAGAAGAAAATGGTACTTTGCTTCACCAGTTTTTCGAGAATAAAATATTTGTTCGTGACAATACACATAAAAGTAGCGTCTCGCAATGTGCATAAACTAGCTTTGATAATTGAAAATTAGATTATACATATATAGTTGATTTTGAGTTGATCATTAATAGTTACTGTTAGATGTGATCATAAAATTTGGCCTAGTTGGGCTTACCGGATTAGGCATAACTTACTACACATGCTTGTCTTTTAATAAAATTTACGATATAGATTGGGCGAGCTTGGCTCGAGCCTAGCAAGTTGGGGTCGGGCTATACAACCAAATGTCCTTTGACCTCGTTTGGTTCGGCATTCCCAAGGAGCTTTTGGCCTCGAAAGGCCCTTGGGAAATGCTAGGGCGTTTGGCAAGTATTCCCAATGGGCTTTCAGCCAAAAGCCAGCATTGGGAATACTCAAAACCCCAAATTGGTTCGGACCAATTTCGGGCTTAATGCTAAAATCAATTTTTTTCTTCCCAAACTATCCTCACTTATTCTTTAATATTTTGGTTTTACCCCTTGTTGTTACTGTTCATCTTCTTTGTGTGAGGGTGGCCAGCGAGGGCGGTCGATGACACCGAAGTTGGACGGTGAAGGGCCGACAAGGGGCCAGCAAGGTCACCCAACCCAGGCGATGGCCACCTGAGGTCGCGCAACCCCTCAGGCGCCGTCGGCCTAGGTCGTGCGACCCCAAGCGGTCGTCGCCTGGGTTGCGCTACCTCAGGCCTCGTTGCTTGAGGTCAGGCGACTCTCGGCAACAACCGCCTGGGTCACTCGACCTTGGGCGACGTCCGCCGATGCCAAATCCGGCTCGTCGACGGCCATAGCCCTTCGCCAGCTCTAGCGAAGGATAAGCTTTTTTTTTTTTAATAAAAAAGAAGATCCCAAATCCCTTTGCAAAAACAAAATAGCCAAACACTACTTGGACTAAAATAGCTTCACAAAGGTTTTTTTTACCGAACGTCATTTACATTTCCCCAAAGAACTTTAACCTAAAAGTATTTGCATTCCCCCAATGCTCATTTGCAAAGTTAAACTAAACAGGCCCTTTCTCAAGCATCTTCCAAATGGTGTTCAAGCCTATACTACCCAAACAGGCCTGTGATCAACAAGGTTCATAATCAACACTAGTCATCATACGAACACAAATTTCAATTACTAAGAAGGTTACTCGTCCATTTCAAATGTTAACAACGTTAATGTAGTTCCATTGACCAAAAAATCTTATACACGAGAGATTGGCAACGAAATACTAGTACTTGAACACAACTTGAATTTGTCACCCATCACTTTCGCGCGGTCCAATTGACGAAGGCACGAACCAACAAATACCCTCCATGGGTTAAATTTTATTTTCCCATTAGTACACGTATTATTTCTTTTATACAGACTCGGTCCACTTTAATCATTAATCGAGCAATTCGAATCATGCCGATCCTTCACCTAAATCGAATTTTCCGAAATTAGGTGAATCATAACACATGCCAGACATTTGCAATCATACTTTACTTTGAAAAGAAGAAACTTAAATTCGACACTACCATAGTCTTCCAACCTTCAAATACACACTATCAATCAAAAAAGCACATGGCATGCGTGATCTGTTGTGGACTCGAGCAACCCTAATCAATGCAAACCCCAATCCTCTCGATCGTATCATCAGGAACCTTCCTCTTCTCACATCGATCACCAATAAAGAAAAAACGGTCAACAACTACAGTAAAAGCAGAAACTTGAGAATAGAATATAATCCACATAAAAAAGAGAATACTTTTCTCAAACAAATTCTCATTATTGTGCCACATAAAAATGACTAATCTACCTTCTAAAATGGGGTGTTGTACTCTGATTCGATCACATTCTCGACTATGCATGAAGCATTAATTGGTAACGACACGCTAAAACAGAAAAAAAAGAGTGACTGTTTTTGCTAAGAAATTGAGTACAATGAGGGAAGACATTATCATCGGGGGCAGTTTCTAGAAATGTAGCACGTAGAGAAGCGCACTAAGAACAAGAGAAGTGGCAAAAACAGCGGCATTCATCTCCAAGTGGAGAGAACTGGAGTCCACAAAAGCCTGTGGAGGGCTGTAGTAGTAATATGGGAAATACGGCACGATAGGCTTTGGTGGAGGCTGCATTGGGTAGTACCCGCCGGACGGCTGTGCATAAATGCTGCCGCCACCGCTGCCCGCAGCTGGCGGAGGCAGCGAAGTGTGGACGCTTCCAGTTTGCGGCGACTCGCACACGCTGCAGGCAGGCGGCATTGGCGGCGGCGGGCACTCAACTTCTGGCGGGGGAGGCGGGGGCAGAGATGGTGGAGGCGGGCACTCTACCTCTGGTGGGGGCGGAGATGGTGGAGGCGGGCACTCTACCTCTGGTGGGGGCGGAGGGGGCGAAGGCAAAGGCTGGCACGGGTTGTCGCATTCGGCGCACATTGTACATGTAACTTGGTCTCTGGAGACCACTGCTGCAACCGTAGATGTCGTGGTTGACGCTTCAGTTTTGACCGCGACCGTCGTTGCTGTTGACGTGGTTGATGGGATTGCGAAGCCGAAGATTAGGAAGGTGAAAAACAAGTGCAGCAGGGAAACGTTTCTCGGGTCAAGCATTATTGCTGCTGTTCAATGGAGAACAGATCAAACTCCTCTGGTGAAGAAGAAGAAGAAGGGCAGTGAATTTGGATGATTTGGAGAGACGCGAGAAACTGGAGGATTCTTAGGGAGGGCGGCGTGGAACAAATATGAAATAATACAGAGACAGTGACAGAAAGAGAGAGAGAAGATGAGATCACGAGGGCATGTGTATTGGTAACCGCTGCATATTTGGTGGTTTATCTTCTACGGCATTATTATTTATAATTATCCGGAAAAAATACAAAATAAAGAAATGGACAACGAAGAAGATGGAGGAGGCAGTTTTTGGTGTTTTTTTTTTTGGAGTTTTTCTCTACCACAGCTTCTTTGCCACGCAAAGGAGCTAATAAAGGGTTTGATGAGGCCAGCTCAACCTCCCCGAGTTGAGACGTAACATACCCTTTGGCAGCATTTTATACCGCAAATTATGCAAAGAAACATTGAAACGAAGGCACGTTTCTTGCATGGAGGAGAACGCTACACGTGGTCGGATTCCTTAAAAGTTTATGCTCTCTTCTAGGAAAAGAAAAAGGATAATGGCACAAATAATTCCTGAATTTTGGACTAAGTTTGATTCAACGTGTAATGTGATCTCTGAATTTTTTATTTGTTCAATATGGTCCATGAACTTTTAATTTGTTCATGTAATCTCTAGATTTTTTATACATGTTCGACTTAATCCATGAACTATATGAAAATATTCAATGTTATCCTTCTATTAATTCAAATTTAATGACAACACTGAACATTTTCATAATAAGAAAGGCGAGGAGTATAATCCTATTGAACCTATCGGATGAGGTGTTAATGGAGATGGTCGAGGAAAAAGATAGCGCGACGTTGTGGGCAAAACTTCAAGCACTTTATGTAACGAAAGGTTTGAACAATCGTTTGTATATATTAAGGAGGATGTTTCAATTTAGATATACTGAAAGTACATCTATCAGAGCCCATCTAGATGACTTTAATAAATTCATTATGAATTTAAAGAACGTTTGTAAGATTCTAGATAATGAAGAACATGTCATGATGTTGTTAGCTTATTTACTAGAGTCGATGATTAAGTTAAATAGGTACAAAAAATTTAGGGATTGTATAGAACAAATTAAAAGTTAAGGGACTACATTGAATAAATTAAAAATTCAGGGATTACATTGTACATCGAACTAAAATTCAGAGACCATTTATGTTATTTTTTCAAAAGAAAATATGTACTTGATGCTCGCATATGATACCTATGAATCCAAGTACAAAATGGTTTAGATTTCGAAAATTTGAAACTAATCGGGATTGGGTCGAGTTATTGCCGCCAGGACCACGAAGCCAGTGATTTTACCCCGAAAATCTGCCTGGTAGAGCTCGTTCCGAGGTAGACCTGACCATAAAATCCATTCTGGATTTTTTTTTTCTTCAAAAGAAACTGAAATAGCTGTGTTAAATGTTCAAGTTTGATTTTACAAATTTTCACCCGTGATATGATCCGACAATTTTTTTTAAGCAAATTTTGAGTCAGTGTTGGGTACCTAGGTAAGTTTGGTTCAGTTTATTTCACAGAAAATGAATAATTTACAAAAAATTTTCCTAAAAAAATCTCTTATATCACGTGAAATAATTGATTAAAGATAAATATTTTCATTATCAATAATAATTTATGTCTAAATATTTTCGTGAATGATTAAAATATCTTTTGTTTGGTCATTTTTGTAAACAATACTTACGATCATTTTGAGAAAATTATTTTTCAATTTTTACTGGAAACAAACACTTCTAGTTTCACTTTTGAAATCTTGCTAGAGACACCCTCCGCCAAGAAAAATAACAGTTTGATGCGTAGACCTTGGTAACTGTCTGACTCTAAACGTACTATATTTCCTTAAATATTTTTATTATCAATAATAATTTATATTTAAATATTTTCATGAATGATTAAAATATCTTTCGTTTACTTGCGATCGTTTTTAGAAAATTATTTTTCAATTTTTACTCGAAACAAACCCTTATAGTTTCACTTTTGAAATCTTGCTAGAGACACCGTCCGCCAAAAAAAAAAAACTGTTTGATACGTAGACAGTTGACGTTTGTGTCCATGCAATCTTGATAACTGTCTGACTCTGAACGCACACGTCCTTAATCAGCACTTTCTTTTCTCACCATCTAATCAGAAATTTCACAACACCATCGCTTCGGATCTCTCGTTTTCTCTATTGGCGGGTCAACGACGTGCTTGCCCACAAGAGCATGAAAAAACGCGAACTGAACACTCGTGGAATCTCACGTCGAAAGTTTAATTACCTCTCACGCATGCTGTCGGTCATGGGACGAGCGTTCGCAACCGCTGTTAATTTGTCTCGTTCTGTTCTTAATTTGTCTCATTCTGTTCTTGATTCACGTCGCCGAAGACTGAATTAATACTAATACAATTGATTTAGGGCTGTTTTTTTAACCTTTTTCCCAATCTTGCTAAAGACACCGTCCGTAAAAAAAATACTCTTTGATGTGTAGATTGTTGACGTATGTATCAATGCAATGTCGGTAACTGTTTGACTTTGAACGCTCCACATGTCCTTAATCAACATTTTCTTTAATGCCCTCTAATTATAATATAGTAACACCATCGCATCGGATCTACCGCACGCGATAGTTACAAGATGCGTTCTAGGTGCAATTCATTCACACTTGCAGGTAAGTCAAAAAGATTTCAACATATAATCATAAATCCGTGAACGATACATTATGTTTAGAACAAGACTCCGAACATGGTCGTCCGGAGGAATCTTCTTGACTATCGGAACTCATAAGAGTCCTCTTGGAGAGATAGTGTTAGGTACGACCGGTGCATCTCAACTCACAGATTATTTGGGTTTGTGTTTGGTGACACACGTAACTGAGAATCGGAAAGTAACATTGGCTCTATCAAAATAAATGAGTTATAAACATGAAATAGAGCTTAGCGAAAATTTCACTAATACACCAATGCAACTACGTTTGGTAGTTAGAATAAAAATCATCCTATCTTGTATGTGGTTCTTGCCCAGGATAGAATCAAATCGGATATAAGAGGGAGATATGATAAAAATAAATAATTATTATAGTAAAAAAACAACAATTTTCGTTTTCATTTATTTATATTTTTATTTATATAGTTGACCTTCTTTCCATTCTATAGTATATATTCTCTATATATACTTAATATTTATATTTATTACATATTTTAGGTATATTAGTATAATTATTTAATAAAATTTTTATCAAGAGGGGAACAAAAAAGAAAAAAAATTAAAAAGGGAAAAATAATAAAAATAAGTAAACAAAAATGAAGTAGAAGAACCCATATTATAAATGAAAATATTCAAACTTGAAAATGATCTTTTTAATTCTCGAAAAATGATGGGTAATTAGATTTCCAAAAAAAAACTCGACCCTCTTCTTCTCTTTCTTCTCCGTATCTCTAATTCGTACTAAAACTTCACAACTCCTCCCTAGTTCTTTAATATACGTCAAAGCTCCATGAAAACGGCAAGAGAGTAGATGCACTATACTTTTCGGAATCATAAAGGTAAATGATCATGTTTTCTCTCTTACTAAATTGGAATTCATAAGTTGATCTACCTCATCGGTGTTGCTAGAGCTTGTTTACATTTCTTATCACAATCAAACACGTGGCTCTACAATGCTGCAATGAGCTCCTTTGTTATGTAAGATTTAGATTGTACAATAATTATGGATTGATTGATGGAGGTTGTCTTCATTTGTGTACTTGCATTTCTTTAGCAGCAAATCATGAGAGTTTATTACTATTTCTGTTTGTGCATTTTCATATTCATTTACACTCATATATCGTTCTTACCAAATAATGGACACAATAGAATATGAAGTATTTGGTTTTCTTATAGCGATTCACCAAATAGCGGATATGGTATAGCAAATTATCTAAATTTCATATTCTATCTAGACTAAAAATTCATACGACCACATGCAGTTGAGAGATTACACTAGTGTACCCTTCCTCCTTTGTCTTTATCCATTGCATGATGAGGGTAATGTTGGAATGTCAGAACATCTATTGATTACTTAATATGACTTGTCACGTTATGTGAACAAAGGGAAAAACTTGATAAACAATCCACAGAGTAATATCGCATGTGCTTATATTGGTATGTGCAGAACAAAAATAGTCACAATAGATATTAGAAAGCCTATCTCAAAAATTTAAACTTATAAATAGAGAAAATTATATGTATATAAAAAATATATAAATTTCATAGTCAAGCAACGTGTGAGATATTTCAAAGTTAGAATTGTTTTAGAATACTTATAATCTATCACCGTTTTCTTTTTTTTGAAACTGAAATTTTTCTATAGAGAATTTGTAACCGGTACAATTTTATGGAATGAGACTTGATAGCTCTAGTCAAACTTTACAAATATACAAGACTGTCAAATAGGTGGATCAGGTTGGGTCAGTCGAAAATAGACCAATCCAAATTGACTTGTTATGTGCAATATACATTTAGTCACCGATATCTAACCCAATCTGTACACAACTAATACCGGACCCAACCTGACCTGACCCGACCCGACCCGAGATTCATTTTTAGCCAAGGCCAGATTCACGGCCTACCACCTCATTGGACCGCCGCCTTTACCAAAGACCTTCGGAGAACTGAGGGGCGCTGTGGCCGAAGCTGGTGGAGGTCCTTGACCTTATACCAGAAGTCAATGGAGGTCTTCGACCTCAGATCGGAGGTTGCGAACCTCCATCTTCGTCGATTTGGAGGTTGCTGCTTCTCAACATCGCGCTCTAGCTTGAGCTCGAAGTCAAGAACACGAATGATTCCTTCCTACCGCTGTTGCTGCTGCGAAACAGGTCGCGGAACCTCCACCACTTTGAGGATAACCCCGTCAAGTTGCTCTTCTTGCACCTGAAGAAGTTTCATCCTCACAGATTGTGAGATGGACATGGTAATGAAAACGGGTTGAATATGGGTGCTGCGCAAACCAACAAGGACCATATAGGAATGGGCTCAGATGTTTTAAACCATTTTCAGCCATTTATAAGATTTTAAGTGATTTATATGCTGATCTAACCCAATGAGATTTGAGTTAAAAATTGGGTTTCTAATCCATATTAACACATCCACAAATATACAATCATTTACTTTAAGGGCAAAGAGTTGAGTAGTTCGAGTTTGCCCAATTTTACTATTCTAGGTAGGCCGTGTATGAAAATTGGTCATGTGTGAGTCGCATTTATCCCGCCTGTGTGGGCGCGCACGGAAGGGAGCAGGGCTTTGTTCCTTGTTATCGTTGCTGGGGGAACGCGGACCAACTGTGGCAATGCCTCTAGATCTCTCAAATCAAGATCATTAGGCGTCTCCCCAGATCTTGGTTCGATATCTGGAGGTGTTGCTGCCGTTGGTGGCAATAACCAGCTCCAGATCAAGATTTAAAGAGGACCACACGTTGAGATATGGACGAGTGCATCTCGCCCACAAGATGACATTTGGAGGAGTATCGTCTAGATCTCCATGGTGAGATCTAATGGCTATGTGTGACATCGACAGCGGTGCTGCGTGTGCACAAGACATAGAGGACTACGGTAGTTCGGCAGTCGAACTATGAATTAGTGGTGGTATGTATAACGGCTCCAATGGTGGAGGTAGTTGCCGGTCAAGGAGATACGGCATTGTATCGGAGAATTGCTAGGTGTCGATTTTCTAATGGAGGGTACGAGAAAAGTTGGGTAAAGTACAAAGTTATTGGAGATTTTCACCCTCAAAGAATTTGATATAACAAGGCGATGCACCTTCCGTGTTTAAGGAATTTGCAACTATGTTCCCATCCAATCCTTCTTAATTCTTATAAGTAAGAGTTGAATCTCCCACCCTCCTCTTCTGCAACGAGAATTAGAGTGGCCTAGTTACAAAGTCTGCCTGTTAGAAGATGGGACATAACATGGAGGGGCGGGACCTTACCAACAACACCAGTTTGGCGACGCAACTCGAACCTCTGGTCGTTGGTTGTTCTTGCATCACGCAAGACAAGCATGGTGTCTGCTGAGCATAAGAAGAGTCCACACGCATAGACAGTTAATACGATAATCAGAAACAGCGGGCGGTCCTAGGACAAAACTTGATTAGGACGAAGGGTCGTCGCGACTTCGTGCATGTGGAGCGAGCGACTGTAGTGGAAGTGCCCTCTGACAACACATGTTTTTCACTTTCAGCACGACAGAATCTACGTGAAAAACTCTGTCGAGTCACACACAGCAACCGCAGCTAATCGCTTCATCTTTTCTTGTTAACCTCCTAATGATGGTTGAAGAAGACATGCCCGTTTCGTCACGACCGGAAGAGACAAAACGATCCGTATCTCGAGAAACTTCCCCCGAACCATCCTCCTCCTTCGACTTCTGGAGTTTTTCTGATCATCATTGAGAATGTGAGACGAGAAAGAAACAATATAGGCCGGCACACCCCCACATCGAAATGACCGTTTTGGGCCCGTCCATCTCCCCCTTTTAAGGTCGGAACACCACCCTCGGCAAGGACAGTGAGATGCTCCAGGAACACCCCCAAATGAAAAGCCGGATTTCATCCACCGACGACGACGAAGGGGACGGGAACGACCATGCCGCCTACCTCTGGTGGCGGTCGGCGGCGGGGTACGAGGAGTGCGCGCGGCTCGCCGGACGGCCGGAGGCGGCGGCGAGCGTTGCGAGCGTGCTGAGCCCGAGGGTGAGGGTGCTGAGGGAGATGGAGAGGCTGGCGCTGGTGGCGCCGGAGGGGCTCGACGAGGTGAGGCAGAAGCTGTTCGCGTACCGGGCCGGCGACTTCTGGGTGCCGACCGGGGGGCTGAGCAAGGAGGAGATGGACATCCCGGCCACCAACACGGTGCTCCTGGCGGGCTTCGCCGGCGCCGGCAAGAGCTCGCTCGTCAATCTCATGTACAGCGTGTTGGGCCGGGCCGGCCTTATTCCGTTCGCCCAGACTTCGTCTGGTGAGGAAGCCTCAAACACCCTTCATTTATCTGTTCTTTTTGTTCTCATTCTTAGTTCTTCTTTTGCTAATCCACGAAGCAAGAGTAATGGTGTTAGAGAATCTTATTGAAAGGAAGGCAATTGCATGTCATAGCAGATTAGTCACGTTTCTTATCGATCTGTCGTTGATACAAAGTTCAATTTTCCACTAAAAGAACGAGAAATTCTCAGTATAATGTTGATTAGTCAGAAAGGATTTGAAGCTAGAATGGTGACCAGCATAGTATATAGTTCAGTGGAAGTATCAGCATTGCTTTGTGTATAGTAGGAAGACTCTAAGTCGCAACTTTTTGTTTTCATCAAGTTTATAGAAAGACCTACTACAAGACGCCTTTGACAGGTCAAGGAAAGGTGTTCAAATTGATAATTCACTGGAATTGCAGGTGTTGCAGTGTAGTATTATGTTTTCCACTTGAATGGTGACGTTTTCAATAAGATTTCTCAGGGGAAGAAAATGTAATTATGCGTTTTTTCCATGTCTCTGCAGGGAAATCTTCCAGCTACACGACGATGTATCTCGAGGAGCACAACGTGGTGAGGTCGTTGCGGGGTGGCTTCTGCGTCTATGATTCGAGAGGCTTTGACTACGGCTGCGTTGATGAGGCCTTGGAGGAGCTGTCCAATTGGATGAGCCAAGGAGTCCACCACAACCAGCTCTGCTCGAGGCCGGGGGATCGAGCCTTCTCAGAGGATGAAGCCGAGTTCTGTCCGTCGAGATCTTCTTCCAAGTTCATGAAGAGGAGAGTGAATTGCGTCATGGTGGTCGTTAACATAGCCGAGGTCCACAAAGCAATGAAAGCCGGCAATTTCGAGCTGCTGAGAGCAACCAAAGAGCTGTTCTTAGCTCCTGCTTTGAGAAAATGCGGTGAGTCCTTAGCTTCAGTTGCATTGTTTTCTCAGATTGTTTTAGAACATTTGACATTCATTGGTCAATCTGGTGGATGCCTCTTGTGGCTGCAGATGAGAGTCCCCTCTTGATCCTGACGCACGGCGATCTGTTAACGACAGAGGAGAGGGTCGAGGCCCGTCTCAAGATATGCGAATGCCTTGGCATACCAGAGGCGAGCGGAGCCTACGACATCGTGTGCCTCACAGAGTACGGCTTTCTTGCAGAAGAAGCAGACCCCGTCACGGCCTATTCTCTGGCCGAAGCCGTCTACCGGGCTTTGCTAATTTCTGACAGAGGTCACGTTCCCAAAAACGACCTCCGAGACTGGGCGTGCGTGGCATTCTCGTGCCTGATGTGGCTCTTCGGCGCCTTGTTCAGTTTCCTAGCCGTCATCTGCAATAAACTCGGGCAGCGACGAAAAGGGCTTAGGATTTGACGCATTGGCATGAGCTTTGTTGATTCATTCTCAGGCTGCAGATGTAGGATTTAGTTAGCTGTGCTGACACTAACGGAGGTAGTTTTGATGTACCTAGCTAATTGACTGATCTTCCTTCCTTCTTTTTTGTCTCCCTTGTGATTGTGATGGAGATGAGAACTGTAATAATGTCCCTGAAGAGACCTGTATTTTGCACAAAGGCGCTGGATCCAAACAAGGCACTTAGAAAAGTTGTTGAGTGAATCCAGAGCGCACGTTCGATGTTACGATGGATCTTACACGCAAGTGGATTTCCATCATATTAAGTACGATTCGGATTAATTTCAATGTGCTCATCTAATTTTGACAATCGATTAAGATTTGTGATGTTGTGACATGACCTCGGGCACTTGAATTTCAAGCTCCTTACCTATGTCAGTTAATAATTCGAAGCGAGAACAGGTCTGACATGAAGTTAACGGCAATGTATCTCAAAAAAAGCACTCAATAGCAACCCCCGAAGAACAAAAAAAAAAACACATTCCGTTTATTTCGAGAAAAATAAATAATTTTAAAAATATTTTTATTCTTTACGAAAATGAATATTTTTTAATATTGACTAGCTATTTTAAGCTATACTAATAATTATTTTTAGGAAAATTATTTTAAATTATTTATTTTTCGCGAAACAAACGGAGCGATAAGTAAAATTTATGATGATAAAGTTCATATTACCTGATGTCAAATAATTAAAGGGTGAAAAAACCGAAATTCCAGTTACAGTTGTTTGGTTTCACTTCTGACCAAAGCCCGAAGTTGGTGCGCGCGAGGAGCCGGAGAAGGAAGAGAGAGAAGATGTCAACTCTGATCGACGTCGCGGAAGGAGCAGCGGACTCCGACCGCCAACGCCGAACGCCTCTTCTCCACCGTCCTCCTCCGCCTCCCCCTCCCCCTCCGCGGCGAGAGCCTCCCGATGAAGCCGAGCCGGAGATCGCGCCGTCGACGACGCCGCCCGGCGACGGGCGCGACGCTCGATCCTCGTCTTCCGATCAGCGGCGTCTCGCTTCTCTCGACGTCTTCCGCGGCCTCACCGTCGCCGTACGCTCCTCTAACCTGTCCGTCCTGCTTATGCGGAACGCGACCTCTTCCGTCGCTTCGACCGCTCCCCGATTTTGCCGATCGTAGCGTTTGAAGTGCTCGGTTAGGTTATGCTTGAGCGGTTTTCACTTTGCAGTTATGCTTCAGCTGAATTGGCGGTTTACGGCCTTGGCGATGCTGTTATCTAGTAGCATTATGTAGCTGATGCATCGCCGGACTGAGTATTTTGGGAAGTTATTTCCGTTTCCTTTAGCGGATGGAATGCGTGTGCTTATAATCGTGTGAGCGAATTGATTGGAGCGATGAATAGATGAAGATTAATCCAGGTAGTGGCTTCAGTTGAATTCATTTCATGATAGTGCTGGTCCTCCATCCATCGAGTTCACCGGTATCCTTTGCTCTTTCTAGCGTTTTAGCTCGAGGCGAGTATCTGGTCACGGCACTACTGCATTGGCGTTTGCAGTTTTAGGTTGGCAACATTGCTTGTACTTTTTTTTTTCCTGATCTTAATCTTCCTTCGTGTTTCTGTTTCTTGCAGTTGATGATATTAGTTGATGATGCTGGAGGGGCTTTCCCAGCAATCAATCACTCACCTTGGTTTGGTGTAACACTCGCAGATTTCGTGATGCCATTCTTCCTCTTTGGAGTGGGTGTCTCTGTTGGTCTAGTTTTTAAGGTAAAGATGCTTTTCAAATATGAAAGCCCAAGAGGATGACGATCCTAGCTACAGAGAAATATTTCGATCATGCAGATCAGTTTTGCTGGATGATGTATATGAAGCATATCGAAATGCCTTTCAGCTATTTGAAATAATTTCATAAAATTTAAAAGGTTCTCTTAGTTGGGCAAACTAACATTGACTGAGTGTGTGATGAATTGATGCGATTTATTTTGGGACACTTAAAAAATGGATATGTAATTATATTCTAAGTAATTGACAACATGAAGCGTTGAATTCAGACTAATTGTGAACAAGGACACTTGACGATGATATGATGTAGTCTAAACTGCATATTGAAAGGGGGGAAGAGTTCTACAGCTTGTCTCTACGAAAAGAGATTACAATTGCTTCTTGAGTTGGACCCTAAAATTTTAGATGCCAACCCATAGCAAACTCCCCATTCTCAGATTATGTAAGTTGCTTGCGCCATAAGAGTTATGTTAGGGGGCTACTCCCTTCTCCTAAATATTTACTAATCACTTCTAGTTATTTGTGCCTCTTTGCAGAAAACATCTAGCAAATCATTGGCCACAAGGAAAGTCATAATAAGAACTCTTAAGCTCTTTCTTTTGGGTTTGTTTCTTCAAGGTAAAATTCCCTAGTCACGTGCCATTGTTTGTACTGCTCTTGCACAGCAAACTCAACTGCTTGAAGTTTCTGGTATACTAGGTGGCTACTTCCATGGGCGCAATCAGTTGACATATGGAGTTGATGTGGGCAAGATTCGTTGGCTAGGAGTGTTGCAGGTAGCTCTTCTGACTTACGTTCAGTTGTTGCATGCCTTTATCTTCTCTGGTTGAATATTTTTTTCTGTGATGGGGGTTAAAATCCAAAGTTAAAGTGTGGTATCATGTTATTTGGAGATGATAGGGAGTTCTTTCATCACTGCAGTGAACTCATTGAATGTGTTACCTTAAGAACATTTATTGCAACCTCGCTCTAATTTATTCCAGTTCCCTCTTCAATCATATCTTTTGAACGCATTAGCATGTTACCCCTATCTAATTACTGATTTTCAGTTGGTTATATCCACAGTGGCAATAACATTGAATGGTTGACTCAAGTAATACTTTTATGTCCTGCCTGCCAGAAATTCTGCTTCAATTGTTAGGATTTTAACTTGGAATTTAGAAAGAGTGGTTGTAGCATCTGATCTATATTTGTAGCAATTTAGCTGTTAGAATCAATCTTTGAGCTGAATAATTTCTCCATCATGATTTTTGCATCTGCAGAGGATATCAATTGGTTACTTCTTGGCTTCAATCTCAGAGATTTGGCTTGTTAGTAACGTCTCAGTCGACTCGAGACTGGCCTTTGTAAGGAAATACTATATTCAGTGGTTAGTTCAGTCTTTTGGACCTTTCCTATAGCTGTGGCTACCATTATTTCCCTTCAGTTGCTGCTTGTTCCTTTGAAGAAAAAAGGAAAAAGGGGGGCAGGGGATATGGAAACTGTCCATATTCTCTGTTTATGCAAGATTTCACCAAAGCATAGAAATTTGTGGTTCATAGATTTTTGACACTACACTTGTCAGACTGTAGGCAGGATGAGAGGTTCTTTCATTAAGTAAATGTCTACAACATTAAAAATCTATTACCGATCAAGAGTTTGAGAAAATGTCATAGTGGTACCTAGAGGAGAAGGGTGGATTGGAGCAAAATAGGGAGTTTGGAATATGCATCTCTAGTTTTTCCTTAATGTACAGGAGTGGGAAGTGCAATACATATAGTTAGTGATTTTTTTTTTCTGTTTGAAATAGTTAGTGAATTTGGGTATCTCTGGGTTTTATGATGCATCTTCTCTCTTTCTAAGATATAGGAGACAATCTCTCTTCATATGTCATGGAGCTTTTTATCTTCTATGGAAATTGGTTTCTGAATCCAGGTGGAGACTATCTCCATTTCTCCTCTTGGAATGTACCATTAATGTAGCTACTTGCAGCCTTAATCACCGAGCCTTCAAATTGATCATCACAGAGGATGACTTTGTCTTTCTTTTCTATTGATTTATCATGTGTAAGAAGTATGACAAGCTTGTCAGCTAAGCATGCCACAACCTTAAAGCACTTTCTTTGATGGGAAGTTTGCCTGTCGTGCTTCATATTGATAGTGTTCTATACATTCATGCTATAGGTGGTGTTGATGCTTATCTAGGCTCCCCCCCCCTAAATATGCGCACGCTTACTCATTTAAAGTTATTTTTACCTTGTGGGAACAACCTTGTGTGTGAATAATTATTTAGTCTCGGGTACACAAAGAACAACCCAGTTTTTGATTTATTATTCGATTTACTGAGTCGACATAAAGATTTCGGCAAAAGAAAGTAAGGAAAGCATGAGAATTGGAATAAAAAAAGAAAAGAAATAGGGAATGAAGTCAAGAGCTTTGAGTATACTGATCGGAATTCATCCCTGCTGTTACTGAGCTCTTGATATGTTGTGCAGGATAATGGCTATTTTGCTATGTGCACTTTACATGTGCATGGTTTATGGGCTTTACGTTCCAGATTGGGAGTATCAAGCTGTCAAAATGAGCTTCTCTAGCAATCAATCCAGCCTTCAAAATGTGAGTTCTCACGACTATAATTGTCGGTATTTCCTGATTGAAGTTGTTCATCTGTTTGCTATTCTATCCTTTACCTGCTTTTTAGCCTATTCCTTATTGCATCATGTGTTGGTTTTGGAAGTGGATAGCAGAAGTACTTGCCTCAACATGTTTTGCGCAGCCACGTCTCTTCTCTTAAGTTATATGTTGGTAAATTAGAATAGTCAACAATGTATTTAATATGGAGTATGTCTAGGGGAACTAGATCATATGCTGCGACTTAATCTGCTGTGAGAAAATACTGAATGGGAGTGTGGACTTTTTCATGTTTCTCAAGTTTGTCAATCATTCACTGTGTCCGAGCTTACTCATAATCGTCCACTGAGGAAGCAGTTTTTATCCGAATTGACCATGATTCTGCTAATAATTTTAGAAATGAGCCCAAAAAGTAGTTTTTTTTCCTGCATTTCTTGCTTCCTTTTCTTATTCTAGGATGTTGGTTTATGCCCTAAAAGCACAAATGAGTGATCATTTAGCTCTGGGCCTTTGTGCCTAGTTTATGACTTTTAAACAAAAGGCTGAGTGATTGTTGGACAAAGTTAGTTATTGCAGTATGTAGCCTAATGCAGCTTGGAAGGTAGTTCTCTCTATGAAGTGAAGTTTGCTTGATGATTATATGAGGATCAGATCATGGATTAACTTGGATTATAGATAAGATATTAACTAAATCAAAATGTAGTTTCTGTTTTAACGTGATTGTGTCTAGATCTTTGATTGGAGTATGTGCCTGGTTATAGTTTCATGTCAAATTATTGCAACATGATATTATACCCCCATTTACTATCTGACAGGTTTACTGCAAGACTAGGGGCAGTCTTGAACCTCCATGCAATGCCGTGGGTTTTGTCGATCGATATCTTCTTGGAGAGAGTCATCTTTATCAGCATCCTGTCTACAGAAGATCAAAGGTTTCAGCTAGCTCTAACAAATTGCCATATCTTGCATAATGCTTCCTAATTACCTTCCCGGACTTTGTCTTATATGCAATGTCTCTTGTTATCAACAGGAATGTAGTGTCAATTCTCCCGACTATGGGCCCTTACCACCAAATTCACCTGGTTGGTGCCTTGCTCCATTTGACCCAGAGGGTGTTTTAAGGTTCGATTGTCATGATCTACAAACTCATGTTGGGATAACTAAGATTTAGTTTCTTATACATTCAATAGCCTCATGGTCCTAATAAGTGGATCTCCAGCTCCTTGATGGCTGCTGTTACATGTTTCGTGGGTTTGCAGTATGGACACATTCTTGTTCATGTCAAGGTATGATGTTTCTTTCTAGTTTTTGATAATTATACTGTAGCGTATCCTTCCATTACCACCTACATCTTTTGGTTTTGGAACTTGTTCAGTTAGTATATGTTTTGGTTGAATGGTGACTATCGTATATTATGGCTTTGCTACAGAGCCATGGACAGAGGATGCTTTTCTGGTCCATGTTTTCCTTATCCCTACTGATGTCAGGATATGTTTTGGAGATCCTAGGTATATTTTTTTAACTCAGTTTATATTAGAAAATCCTCATTTCGTCTAAGCTGTGGCTTTTTGCTATAACAGGCATTCCTCTTTGTAAACCACTATATACAGTTAGCTATATGTGCATCACAGCTGGAGTATCTGGCTTGCTGTTAACCTTAATTTTTTACCTGGTGAGCTACTCTTTCTATGGATTCTTCATTGGTCGTGTTCAAGTGACTTCCTTCATCCCACTTCTTCCTCTCTCCCTCTTCTTTCCAGACGTGGGGATATCTCCCTCTCCTTCTGTTCTATTGTCCTCCATGGATGGTGGAAAATTTGCACAAAAGGGCAGAAGCATAGTGCTTAATGTTTACACCATGAACATGATCTTTAATGCATGAATAGATCTTGAAGTAGGAGTATCCTATTAAGGCAATATGAACATGAGTTAAATGCAAGTCAATCACCACCTCCAATTTGGCTAAATCTGATGTGTTCTCATGTGTCCGCATAATAGCATGAGTGCTAAGGTTGAAGAATTCTTTCTCATGAATTGGTCGTTAAATACTCGGTGCAGGTGGATGTGAATCACTGGAGAATGCCAACAGCGTTTCTTCAGTGGATGGGAATGAATGCTCTCATCATTTTCGCTTTGGCAGCTTGTGAGCTTTTCCCTGCAGCCATGCAAGGTTTCTATTGGCGCTCCCCTGAAAACAACTTGGTAGGTTTTCTTCTTTATCTGCTCTTACAGTTTTGTTGTTCCCGCCTATTTTTCCAGCTACAGAAGAAATTGGGAGTGGATTGTTAACAGTTTATGGAATTTCAAGATTAACACAGACAGGGAAGAACTTGGTCCGGAATTAATGCCTAAAGCCAAAACTGAAAGAGTAAAAGGAAGGCTTCCATCTAGACATTAATATCTCATGGCAAGCTCAAGTTATGAGAAGTTATATGGGATGTGACATTGTCTGTCTGCATAAAGAGTTAGTTAGCTGAACACTCTAACAACAATAGTCGGTCAAACAAGATGGCTGGAGTTTGGCATTTAACTAAATCCCATCTTGCATCTACTGAATGCTGAATGATATGGTTGATCGTGTCGGAAGATTCCTTAGTGATGAATAATGTGAAGCCATGTATATATTGCAGGTTGATATCGCCCAGAGATTACTGCAGGGTGCATTTCATTTGAAGAAGTGGGGTACTTTGGTGTTTGTAATGCTTGAGATTTTGTTTTGGGGTTGCGTTGCTGGTTTCCTCCATATGAAGCGCTTATATGTCAGACTATAGTGTAAACAAGCTCAAGTTTAACTGTTATTGAGAAAGGTTTTGTTGGGCATATGGTGTAAATATCATTTGAAGTCAAGAATCTCATTTTGCGACGTATGGTAATATTGCACCACAAATAACCCAGAAAATCAGCTAACCTTGTATTTTATTTCACCAAACAGCTCGCCTCATGTTTAAACATGCCGAATATAGTCATGGATGTTGAAATGCTAATTGTTTGGTCGTATAGTCCAGGTATTAAACTTCCTATTCTTTAGGTTATGAAGTTTCATCCCAAGGTTAGATGCTTTTCGTTGTAATTCACTACCCACATTTAAAATGGAAAATCAACTTTGGCATCTTCGTTCTGTTAGTTGCCAGTCGGGAGAGTACAGGAAATACCCTACCGGTTCGGCTACTCCCAATAAGTAAAGATTTCTACTCCACAGGTCAAAGAGCTTTGTTTTTGTGCTAATCAATATCGCCGCATTGAAATAGGCTCGTCGCCCTTCCTTGCATGGGCCGAATCTCGTCATGAAATAGGGATTCGCTGTGCATTGCATATCAGCACTCCGGTAGTGTCAGACCTGAAGTAGGAGACACCGGATTATCGCCTGTATACTCAAACCTATCAATTTCTGCTACTTCCTGGTAGGGGACACCGAGGCAGACTTGGCTTTAAAAGTAACGTACACGCGGAAATCTGTGCGCACCAGATTGTAGCCTGTATATTCAAACATACCATTTTCTCCACCACTTTCATCACCAGGAGCCTTCAGCTTCTTTGGAGAAAGTGACGAGTCCAAGTTTGTTCAGCAAAGGTAAATACGGGAAGCAGTAGGAGATTGAAGAAAAGACCTGTATATAATTTGATTCTACAAATCACTTTCTGTTATGTGATCAGTTCATTCCGTACATATACTACAAGTTAAAACATAATCAGACTAAAAGCATCATCTACCGACCAAAAAATGCTTCTTTGTGTCGATCATCTATTGAGTAATTCGATATACAAGTAAGAGAGTCGACCAAAAGAAATGTCCCTGCAAAGTTCATGATTTGACCTCCGGACAAGAGTAGGTCTGTGCGTACAAAATTTGAATCGCCGCAAAAGAGTCATCCATGGTGTCCCCGTTAGCTATAGGAAGCCAAGCCCATCTCCATTCAAATTATCACCCTGCATCATTGGGCACTAGGCCGTATCATGTCCCGACTGCCCACAGCAAGGCATGGAACATCTCCTTTTCTTACAGAGATCCACACCGCCTCTTATTTGTCTCTCTTTCATTTTTCCAGTGGGGAAAGACTCAAGAGGGTCCCGACTGCAAAACAGTGAACTATACTATCAGACTCCTCGATTTCTCGGTTAGCTATAGAAAGCCAAGCCCATCTCCATTCAAATCATCACCCTGCATCATTGGGCACTCAGCTGTATCGTGTCCCAACTGCCCACAGCAAGGCACGGAACAACGTCTCCTTCCCCTATAGAGATCCACGCCATCTCTTGTTCTTCTCTCTTTCATTTTTCCAGTGGTAATAGACTCATGAGGGTTCCCGACTGCAAAACCATGAACTATACTATCAGACTCTTCGAACTCCGGGAGAATCAATGACTCCGGCGGACTATTGTAGCCAATTTCATCAGTTTCGTGTGGATGCCTAGAAAATTCTTTTATTCGAGAAAGTGCTGCGCCTATTTGGTCACAGGCAACGTCTAAGCACTCTTCTGACTCGACAGATTCTGAAATTAGTGATACCATAGAGTGCAATAGCTGCACTTTCCCAGCATACGCCCCAGATGTCCTTGCACTACTTTTTGTACCACACCAACGGAGAGGCAAATAACGGTCGGGAATGTGAAAACAGTTGCCGTTTGATAGAACCCGGAGAATGTGACGACAAAGGATACCTGAAAATTCAAACTGGTGGCAGCTGCAGCTGATGAATTCTTCTTGAGGGATCCAGAGTACTTTGTATCCTCCATCCATCTGGGTGTGGTGTCTCACGATGAAATAATTTTCACCTGCCATTAGAGAGGCATATTGCGGTGCCATTACAATTTCCTCTTGTAGTTTGGTAAATGCATATGGTGTTAGAACAGAAGCAGCATGAGATTCAATCGGAGATCCAGTTTTGAGGGTGACTTTGCGGATTTTTCGTTGCAACTTTTGCTTTGCTCCTGCTTCGTCCTTTAGTTCAACTATAGCAGCGACCTGCAATGAGAAATATAATATCAGGATGCAGAAAGAATTAACTATAAGTTCTTCTATAATATGGAGAATGTAAAGAGGCTACTACAACTCACCTGCTCCACTAAATTATCAAGATCTGATTGAGCACTTAAAATCCTCTGGATGTAAGCACTGACTGCCTCAGATTGGATAGTGCAGGTCATTCCCGCACAAAAGCAAGATCTCAAATATGGAAGGGCCCAAAATATACGCAATGCGTACAAGCTATTGATATGCTTATTTCCATGTAGCCCGTACATGCTGACCATCTCCCTCCATCCTTCTTCAAAATCTTCCACGCTATGCAAATCATAGAGATGATGAAAGTCTGCCTTCCATTTGTCATATCGTGGCCCAAGAAGCACTGAAAACCAATCAGAGAACTTCGCAACAATATGCCAGATGCAAAAAGCATGTTTTGTCCTTGGCATCAGATCTGCAACTGCTTCTTTCAGCCACATGTTCTGGTCAGTCAAAATGGTTTCTGGAGCCTTTCCATTCATGAAACCCAAGAATGTCTGTTGCATTTAAGGTGTCAAGCTAAAAATGAGATAACCATGAAAACTAGAAAAAAAGTTATTGCACGTATTAGAGTTAGAAAACTGTTACATCTCATATCAAGATGCTAGGAACATGACTAAAACATGAGAACATTGGTTGGGAGAATAGAACTGCCGAGTCTTTTGTCATCTAGAAGCAATATGATTTAGGTTGTTATAACTCTTTAGGCTAAGTTTCACCAGCTACAAGAACAGCAAGAGTTATTCTTCAGCAAGAATTTAGAAAATGCAGAGAGAGAGAGAGAGAGAGAGAGAGAGAGAGAGAGATGTTGAACTCCCAATTAAGGAAAATATGTACTCTTACTCGCGTGCACACTCCCCCTCCCCCCCTCCAGGTCCTTTAGATCCCCAACCCAAACATGTGACTCACGCTCAGATATGATTGCTTGAGCCAAATGGCAATACTTACTTGCATGTTAAGAAGATATTAAGTGTGCCTCCAATTTCGGTTGTCAACATGAAAAGCAATTCAACTAGCCTAAGTTCAGCCATTTGGCCAGACCGAAATCTTAATGTACAGCAACAGCAAAAAAAAAAAGATATCAGATTCTAGCATATATTCAATAAAACAATGACAAAAATGGTCCATAATGGTATAGGTCTTCTAGAAATGAGATAAGTACCTACCTTCAGTGCCCATGAAAAAGACTGCACATTCTCATCCCGAAGAAGTACACAACCAAAGAAACAATTCATTCCATGATTATCAACTCCAACCCAAATTCCTAATATCATATCATAAGCTTCTAAACGGTGGGTAGTATCAAATACTGCCGCATCTCCGAAAGCCTCATAGGATCTAATGGAAGAAGCATAAGACCATGCAATATATTCCAATCTGTTATTTGCATCTAGCTGGAAGTTGTATTTGAAGTTGGGATCTTTATCCTTCTTATCCTTGCACATTTTGAGAAGGTCTATAGCGTCATTATCACGATCCACGCGTCTAAAAGATTGTAACAAGTTCCTGACATCTATTTCCGTGAAAGGCAAACAACCAAGCTTGACACCCTTCTCCAGCTCCATTAATCTTAACATTTGTCGCACTGACATCCCAGCTTTTGCATACATGCAAATCCGGCTCTTGTCATCCACAGACATGGTGCAGTAAGCAGGAAGCAGGTGCACATCATTTGATTTAAAAAGTTCGTGATTGTGGATGTTACTAAAACCGGTAATGCGCCATTCAGGTACGTCAAAATCAGCCCTTTTAACAATTCGCATGAATGCTTGACATCCGCAACGAGATGACTTTCGATTTCTTTGCAGCTTTCCATCATCAGAAGGCTTTATCTGCGGATAGCCACCACGGTGACAGGTGAAATCCCTTCTGGTAATCCCCCTCCCCACCCCATCTTTCCCTCGAGTTCGATGCCGTCTAATTGAAAAGCCACACTGCTTTGCAAAGCTGCAATAAAACTCATATGCAGCATCTTGTGAAACAAATCTCTGGCCAATAAATGGGACGAGATTAATTGAAGTTTGTCGAGACAATATGGTCTCCTCAGGCAATTCCTCTATGGCACCAAAATCATTTGGGGATGAAACAGTATTATTTTCAGAAGTTTCCTTCATCACGCTTGTTAATTCAGACATCATTGCACCATCTATAAATCAGTGCTGGAGCACACCTGCAAGAAAACCTTTGAAGATGGTGATACTAGGAACATGACATGGACATAAACCACTAATATGAAACAGGAGATGTTAACAGCAGTGACCCGTGACATTAACACACCTGTTACCATGATACATTCTTTGCAGGAAATCTTCTAAGAGTGCATACAAGCCCCGAAAACAAATGGAGTAAAACTCCGGGATGACTTGCATTTGGCTTTTAACATGACTTTAGTCATTTCGTGATGAAACTCAAGGAACGAATTTTACTAAGGCACATTCTGCCGCCACCCTCTCCACACAACATTAACTGCAGTTACCTCCTATCACCTCTTTCCCCACAAACACATTGCTGATTGTATTAAGACTGAAGCTACTGTACAGAATATCCCACAATATTCTCAGGATCAATCCGGGTTAATGCTCATGCTGACATCACACAACCCCGGTCTGAACAGAAAAAACAAAGTGCCACAACACTTAAATACTTCATTTTGCAGCCAAATTTCACGCCTGAAGTAAACAAGCCTGTCCAGAACACAACCACCATATTCTCATCTCACTGCAAACACTCTAAAATGGAATAAAACAAAATCTTGACTTACCCAAATAGATTTTCCCCATAAACGAGTATCCTGCCTGCTTTACTCGTATCTGAACTACATTCTAATCGATAAATCAACTATAATCGAACGCACAATCTGGTCAAACGTGGCCGCCAACGTGAGTCCAGCCACACAACATCGCTTCGGCATCAATGCCATCTCAAAACCCAACTTCCTCTTCCCAGTGCAAATTCGAATCTTCCCACGAGACTGTTCAACAAAGAGGCACTGATCATATCCTAATCGATTCCAGCGAAGCTAAACCCGCAGCTCCGACCGCCCAGAATCCAACCAAAATCGACACAATGCGCGAAATTCAATCAAACCATAGCCCCAGGACACATCGGCAAGCACTTCTCTAATGCACAACCAAAAACCAGCTCATCATCACTCGGGATCACTCGATCGATACTGGAACGAAATCAGCCCACGAAGTTCGCTGAGGAATCGGGACGAAGCTACTCACCTGCCGCGCAAGGGAAGAGCGGCTCAGCAGGAGAGGACGACAGCTCGCGGGATCTCGAAACGCTTCATCTTTCGCGGCATGGAAAAATTTTGCGGCGAGCGGCGAAGAACGAGCACGGCGGGGGGATTCGGGGAGATGATGGAGGGCGTGCAGAGCGCATCCGCGGAGGAGGATAGCATTCGACTAGGGGGAAATGCTATCTTGCGCCGAGCGGGAGGGTGGTGCGCGGCGTTTTGATCGTCGATTGATCGCAGGTTTTTTCGGCCGTGGTGATCAATGCCCGCCCGGCCCGGCCATTAGAATAATACATAACACATAGCAAAATTAATCAAATAATTATTTGTTTTGGTCATTTTACTTTTTTTAGCTGAAAATCCCGCCACGATGTTAATAAATCTGTTATTCTATGCAAACTAAATATCTGTATGAAGCTCTTTTATTTGACGGACATTAGATAATTTTAATTTTTGACTCTAGCTTTAAGAAATGGATAGAAAATTACGGTAAGGTATCATGTCATTTCATCACAAAGCTATTTGGAGGATTACACTTCGTTGATTTCACGAAATCTTACTAGATATTCGATATCACTAATAATGGACCTAGAGGCTACCCCCTTAAATTAAAATAACATTTATAATATAAATTCTCAAGTATATTTATATATCCGCGATACATTAGTTAAAAAAAAACCATCTCGTCCCTCTCTAACTCAGACTTCTTGGTTTTCCATCGAATTTGATCCATTTATATATCCGTCCAGACGCAGCCCTCCTACATTATTTAGTTTACTAATTCTTTAGACCCGACATTGCTTAAAATTGATATGTAAGCAAGTTAAAAGCCTTCACAATTATAATTACTCCGGAAAATATTTTCATCCCAAACCTTTCCAACGGAAGTAAACGACGAGAAGCTGCAGCCATTTCATTTGCAAGTCCCGATAACTTTCGGGCTCAAATTTTTATCGGCAATCGCCTCCTCCATTTCGTTTGGAACTTCATTGTATCGATGCTATGATTTGCTTGCGAAAAATCAGCTCCTCCACAAACAACGTGTTATAACCAGAATCGCATTCTTTCCAACATAGATGCTCCCCTTTTTTTTTTGAACCCGCGGACATATTACAGGTTTCGATTCCATAATGAAACAAAGTTTTACCCTCCATAAGCAAAATGAACATCTTCCAGCTTTAAATTTTCTTGATTTTTTCTATAATCTAAGGACACGGACGTGAAGATTCTATACTCTGATAACTAGAATATGGTGGGTGTCGCCAATGAATAACTAAAAGTGCAATGCAAAAAGTACAAACATTTATAGAAGAAGTAGAAAATAGACGACGTCGACTCTTCCCACAACTTTTGACAATTTTCATGTGCTTCTTCCTTAATTTAATGTCCTAACATTGCAAAAGAATAAACCAACCACCAAATGTAACAATAAAAATGAAAATACATAAGGTATAAATAGACACCATCATTTTCTCTTTAATCCAATCTCCTCAACCTCACACGACGTCCGTCGGCCTATGCAAATTTCATTTCTTTTTTTTTTTGGACAATAACATATGCAAACGAAGATCATCGTTTATTTTCGAAAACCCTAGTTATTACTTGCATGCATGGCAACATATATGTCGTCTGTACCGACAGATTGTTAATGAGCATGACGCTTGCTGCGCCGACGGATCATCTCGTTGTAGTTCTGCGCCCTCATCTGCTGGTAAAACTGCGCTATGAACTCCTCGGCCTTGGCATCGATCATGTCGTCCCCACCGTTCGCATTGTAGGCACTGCCCTCGTCGTCCTCGTCGTCATCGGAGTCCCCCTCGGCAAGCTCCTGCAAATTGACCGCGGAGGCGTAACGGCTCGTGCTCCCCCCAGAGGTGGACGAATGAGAAGGCGAGTATGGCCTAGCCAGCGTCGACACGGGGGACGCTGGGAGAACGTCCACAAAGTGCTCGTCTGGGGAGGGCAGCGTGAGCACCAGCGCGGGGGCAGCGGCCTCGCACAGCGGGGACTGGTGGCCCTGCATGTGCAGGGGACGCATCGAGCCCACGACCTTGTTCAGCACTCCGCTCGCGGCCACCTCGATTTGGACGGCCGGCTTCGACTTTTTGCCCGATCCACGGCGTATCATGAACAACGCGGTCCTCAGGAGGTGCATCGCCCCGCGCTTCTTCTTGGGCATCGCCTGTGGCAGTTTCTTCTCGTCTCTGATGACGACGATGGCATTGGCCGGTTTGCTTTCCATATGGGAAAGTTTAGGGGAAAGCAAGGAGAGGATGATGGATCGATGGCTGGCTTATGTTGCCCTGCAAAAATGCAGGGCGAGTTGGGAGAGAACTTTTAGAGATGGTGTTCAAGCAATCGCCTCATATATATATTGAAGGTCTCCAGTTTCATTTGCTAAGTTGGCATTTGTGCGCGTAAAACAAGGTAGCCAAACTGTAGTCCCATAGAGAATATTCCGAAGGGTTCAGTTTAGAAGTACCGTTGACAAATTGACGAAATTAGACATCTCAGTTTGATCATACTTAAATTGGCTTCTATACATTATAATCCCTTAGAAAGAGAGAAAATACGAATTTGTGGAGTACTTATTTCTCTCCCTCTTAATATTAGGATCTTGCTAGGGACACTTAATAACTTTGCATGCATAAAAAACAAAAAGAAATTTGCCGAAAGCAAGCGAATGTACAATTTGGTTCTTTCGCGACAATGAGATGTTCGGATTCATCTCTACTGGATGTTACGATATACGGGCCGGAGTAATTACATGAGCATAGGGTTCGTGCCGAGAGAGGCACCCCGAGAGTGATAATTAGGAAACAAAATCCATCTTCTCTAGTTCTTTTTCCTTCATTTTCAAGACACGGCCTATAGACTATTTAATAACTATGTTTAGGGTGCTCTTAATGCACTTCCTTTGGCAGTTGTTATGACACGAGGAGAAACCAAGTGGCAGCACCAAATAATCAGAAATTGCGGAGGGTAAAAATGGTCATGAGAATTTGTCCAAATTTTATTTTTGGTTGGTCAGACTATTTGTCCAAATTCATTATAAAAAAAAATTGCACAGAGAGAGAGAGAGAGAGAGAGAGGTGTTTGTGTCGGAAACAAGAGGTGGTTAATCGTTTCCTTGGCAGTGCCGGTTCTTACGCCTGTGACACCGCTCGTTGTTTCTTGCCTTCCTCAACTGCCTTCTCTCTCTCTCTCTCTTCATTATTAGCCATTGTTATTGGCAACAGCTTTGCATGCATAAGCAAAACTTACATACCAAATTCCGTCTTTCCACAAACCATTCACACACAAGGTGCATACTCCATTCTTGTGTATCGTCGAGCCCAATGAATATATCTTTATGTTTCAAACATTCGGTCGAGTCATTCATGCACCTCTCGTTTGGTAACGTGTTTCGTTCGCCCGAGATTTACCCATTTAATTAAAGTGGGCAACCTTTTTATCATTCAAAAGATGTATGTATTTCTTTAAATATTTCAACATAAATAAGATATGATCCATGGCCGCAGCTCTGTCAATCTCGATCTCGGGGTTAGCATCGTAAATCGAGGTGCTTAAAGGGATTCCTAACTCGGGAACCGAAGGTTACCTATTCAAATTTCACAAATTACATGCAAACTGCTTTAGGTCATATCAATTGGATATATAATAAGTATAGTCATTAATAATTTGTGAGGCTCACATGATGTTTCACGGGCGTTTAGGCGGTCGGGTCTTTGCGCCCATTCCAAAATTATAGAAAGTGCGAAATGTTGGAAGATTTGACGAACTTTCTGGTTCAATACGGTGAAACTCTAATTGGATTCCTCCACCTGTTTTTGTCATTGCTGTGCTAGGCATGGGCTTGAAAAGACGCACGCAAATCTATTCCTGTTGAAGTCATTGTAGCTCCCCCCACTTGATCGCGTGGGAATATTATTATATGTTATATTTAATATAACATATTATAGGAAACATTACTATAGCAATTTGATCTACCGTTATATAACCATGTTAGGGTCGATTCATTCATAGTCGTCATTTGGCACCTATCGAGTAGTTCGTGCAAGTTCATGCGAGATTAACTCTAATAGTTATAGCATGAACTGACTTTGAAAGATGTTGGTAGTTAAAACTGTCAAATTGATGGTGATTTAGATCATTTGCGCAAAAAAGTTCTCTAATATTGACAATATATGGTCAAATTTTTCCGCTCTCAATTTTCAAGATACTATTATATAAATGATATTCGATGGCTCCGTTCGCTGAGGTCGAGAACAAATGCTTTACTACAGTGGCTGTCTTTTTAACCTCTATTATTATTGGTGAAAAGTGAAGCTGATTGATCGAATCAAAATGAAATGAATAAAAAGGGAAAATATTTTCATAGATTCATATGATGATCCAACTAAAAATTGATTAATTGGATTAGAAAGAGGACCAGACGTTTGCTTGGACAAATTTCATGTTAGAAAGATGGCAAAACCTCTCTAGTTGTGTCTATCGAGAGGTGATCTAATGATCCAGTTAATTTATTTTCTTAGTGTCATAAGCATTCAAAAACTAAAACTATGCCCTTATTTATACTAACTTGGAATTTAAGATAAACATTGGCAATGACATAATGATAAAATTATGTACTTAAAAAAGATCTCAGATACTTTCTATCAACGATCCCTTAAACACTCTAACGGTGGCTAACGTGGTAGATTGTATCGTGTTTCTCAAATCATATGAACTCAAAGCACGTGTTAAGCATACTTAATAAGGAAATATTCAATTTTCAATGCATGCATTGTGTATATATTACGAGAACAATCGATCGGTGTATTACAAATTAATGGGCCGCTTCTTAGCAAAACTCTTTTTCAGCAATGCTCTATGTCAACTATTAAGATACTCTATGTCTTAAAAGAAAAGTTGGATGGCAAGTCACTTTTAAATTTGTGCATTACAGATTGTTCCCTACTTTTAACAAAACCAGAAGACAGAATACACGCCTTAAGCTTACATTGCTTCGAAAATCAGAACATGGAAAACACAAAGCGAGTCCGAATTTCCTGGTTTTGAAAAGCTTGGAACACGTTTTGCCGCGTTCCAGTGGGAACATTAAGGCGAAAAGATAAAGTAACGTGCCAAAGTCAAACAAACGAAGCTGTACGAAGCTTGACCCTACCTAGAGCGTTTACTTCTGTACAAGTTCAATCAAGCGATGGTACTGTACAAGCGTCGTCGTCTGGGGTATGCGCTCGGACTTCGAATGATGTCGATACGGATGGATCCGCAAGTGCCATGCGCATATCCAATGCACGGGACAGGCACGACCCGTCGCACCAACCGTAATATTCAAATGACCCTATCACGATGTAGGTGTTCTTAACCTGCTGCCGGACGCAGCAGGCCGGAGTAATCTGAACGCACATCGCGCAGCGGGGATGTAACATACCACCAGTATCTCCCGAAAACCAGGCGAAGCCTCACATGATTTCACAGCTAATGACATGAGGAGGCTCGAGGTAAGTCTAGGGATGGATGGGGTCCACGCTGAAGGAAAAAACACGGATGCCAGTGAAGTAAACTCCAGCTTGTTAATCCGCGTAAGGCCGTGTTCGCTTCCTCTTCAGTCTTCACAGACATTATATAACAACAGCATCGCACGCCTGACAATTCCAAAGTAAAGATCAAGAAGCTTATACTGGTCTTTCGTCTCGCTTCCTCTTCACCCTCTCTTTCTATCTATCTCGCATTTGCTTATTTACACCACGAAGAAAGCATCTTCTCCGCTGTTGGACTTGCTCTCATTTGCCATTCGTCGTCCTTGCCGTCCTTGTAACACGCCCTGTGCCTGGCAATGGCGAGCAGGGACTCCGGCATTGCCTGCAGAGCTTGGGACATGCTCCGCCTCGCGCTGCTGTGGCCGACGAGAGGCGGCGTGTTCAGGCGGCTCCTTGCGGTCAAGTTCCGGCTCGCAGTGACTAGGTTCGTCAAGAGCATCGGCAGTGGCTGCGGCCACCGCAGCTCGATGCCTCAAGATCGAATCCGCTATGGGGAGCACGAGTTCTCGTTCGATGAGACTCCAATCTTCCGCATCAAGATGCACCGTCCCGGAGGATCCATGATGTCCCACTTCCGCATCCCTCGAATCCCCTGCATCAGCCCGGATGTCGATTTCGACCATGGCTTCTTTGACCACGACAAAGATGGCGACTGGGAGAGGAAGAGCTTGGTTGGTGATCGAGACGGAGGAGAATGCATGTACGATGGAAAGGCATCGGAATCTTGCGAAGAAGAAGGGATTGACGTGAGAGCAGAGGAGTTCATAGCAAAGTTCTATCAGCAGATGAAGCTGCAGAGGCAGATTTCTTACTTACAGTACACGGAGATGCTCAACAGGGCCACCAGCTGAATCATAAGTTCACAGTACCCTTCTGGTTCTGCATTCTTTTTTGCCAAGCGTGCGACATGTTTGTACAGACTGGAGCTTTAACATGTCTCAGTATTGAGTTTCATTGTTCACCATATTCAATGTCCTCGTTCACTTCAGTGGATTTCATTTCTTATATAGTTATATTCATATTCAACATTTTTTGTAATACTATTTAATTATATATTCAGTGCCCAGAACAAACATCATACATCTGTTACGTGTAAGGCTGATGTGATATCCACAAAACAACCATACCTATCCGTGATTTAGAATTCAGAAACTCTGCGCCGATCATGTCAACGAAATGAACGGCTCTTTCGGCTTCGGTGCAATACCTCTTCAACGCAACATGTGGTATCTGGATAGATGAAATACTCTCAAGATGCATATGCCGTCGCCGAATGTACTAAGAAATCCCTCTGGGCTTCCGTACATGTTTGACAAACTACGCAAATTTTTTCTGCCGCGAGCAATGAGACTTCCCCTAGATATCAACTTCACTCTACCCAAAGAATTTCACTTCAACAATCACGTAGAAAGCATCATGAGGAATATGGCACTGAAAAGGATCCGAGGCGTACCTGCAGTGTGTCTGATTGTAGATCAGAAGTTCAAAACTCAGGCAATGATCTGATATGTATGTATGTAAGAACAGAGAATAGAAATCTTACACATGGAATCAATGCCTGACAAGAAAACGGAAAAATGCATAAAAAACACGGAATTTGCCAAAAAAATAAGTTGGGGCTGACATGGAATGCATACACAGCGATGCCTCTGTGATGTTCATACTCTATTTGATTGGTCCTAAAAACAAGCGTCACCCGGCATTGCTCCAACAAAATCCACATTCTACCGAAGTTTCAACCATTACTTCTCTTACATTCCCAAAAATTATGCAGAAAGTGCTGAACCACGGTTCATAACATCAGGGGAAAGACAGTTCGAAGAACGAAATCACAGCATTTTAGCATCCACTGAATTTCAAAATGTCTAATCTCCTCACTAGTACAAAAGAAAGAGAGGAAAAGGGGAAAAAACAGTTCTCCATATTTAATAGCTATATCTGGGCTGAGAACCCAATTGAGGCAACTATGGAGCACTTCGATGTGATGAACTCACATAGTCAAATAGGTTTCCGCCAGCTTGAGCTACAAAATTGTGGGTTGCATATCTCCTTGACGTTTGGCGCTACATCATCAAGAAAGAAAAATGTCTGGTCTAAGAACCATTGAAGCCGAAATCTACAATGAGCTATTGTCTTTGACATCCCCTATCAAGGACAAGACGAAGGTTTAGAATTTCTAAATGAAAATGAGATGCAACAATAGTAAAGAACAACTATTTTTGGGCAAACGAACACAGCAACCAGAGCATGCTAAAGACTTCAGTTCCGCGCATCCTTTATGAAATTTTAGGATCTAAATCAAGCCAAAATCTGTCCAATGTCAATGTGCAGTCAAGTTCTAAATAACGACAATTTACTAAGGAATATTTAAGGTGAATGCAAATACCACAACACCTGTTTAAGTGTTAGAGAGGCATTCTCATAGCACCCAAAAGATGCGCTCATTCAAGCCAGTGTTGCTACAAGAAGCAATTAAGCAGATGCAAATAGTGTGAGGATCAGCAACGACTTGCACGACCAAACAAAATCCTAACCTTAACTAAAGAGATGTGTGCGTGACTACAAAGCCAATTCTTCAACTGGACAAAGCCACAGTTATCTTCTATGTAGTGAATACCTTAACCATTTTTCCATTTTACTAATTGCCTACCTCACAAAAAACTTTTTGAGTGTTTAGGCATGGGAACCAACAGATGGATCAATTCCCATTTTGATGTCGGCTAAGATATGCTTTCAACTGCCCACTTGCCGCCAAGATAAATCCTGAATCAGAGTAACACAAGTAAAGATGTGTTGTCCCAGTAAGCATTAGGAACATGCATAAATTATTAATCAATTCAAACCCTGAAGACAAAATTACACCTTTCAACAAATCCAAAAATATACTCGAGGCACTATTCAGGTTGTTCTCCCCATTTTGCTCTACCAACAACAAATCCACAGACATTGCATTCTAACCTATACAACTTCCTGAAAGCCAGAGATAAGGTGTTGATAAAAGTTCGACTTAAAAACTACTACAGCGCCGCACTGCTCAAATCCCAAACTCTTAGCTATAACTGCATACATGCAGTATCTGCATGAATTGCTATAAACTTATATCCTCTCATTAAATTAACTCTTACTAATAACGAAGTCTATAGTCAACTTCTTTTATCACTTTCCTTGATGAGAAATCCCTTAAAAAGAATAGGAAATGTAGCTAATTTTTATTTGAACTAAATATATAAAAATAGATAACTGCATGATGAGATAAATTAATACATAGTAAAGAATACATTAAACCAAATTAAATCCAAGTCAATCTTTTCAATAAAAATTAAGCCAAATAAGAAATACAGACCAAAAGATAGGAAAAGTGCATTAAGTTGCTAAGAAATTCAATTATCACTGATGAATTCATAAAATTTTCATTTCTTTTAGAAATATTATGAATCACAAGCCCATGCGTAGCATGGTATGTTGCTAGTGAAACAGATGAACCTTGAACCCATCCGCACAAAAAGCAAGTCTTAGGATGCATGTAAGTAGAGCACAGCCACAGGTCCTGATTCTTCATTGTTGTTCAGTAGATAACAACAATGCAACTGAAAACTTATATACTCGTATAGTTCTCAATGAGAACAAGAGATATTTTGGATTAACAGGCTTGCTCATTCAAGATACCTAGAAATAGAGCTGAGGGCCTCCCAGGTCGTGACTTAAATTCAGGGTGGAACTGGACACCTACATAAAATTGATGAGTTGGAAGCTCCAAAATCTGCATGCAAAAACCAAGTAATTCAGTTCATTTTATAGTTTCCAGGCCAAGTTCTGACCAATCCCACTCACACAAGAGGACTTAAGAAAATAAATTGAGATTCTTTACATGTCAAAAGAATCCTAGCTCCAACAAAAAGGAAATTCATACGTAATTAAAAAGCCAGATAACCAAAATATCACTTGGCAGAAAACCTACCTCCATTCTCCTACCTGTTTCGTCCCTTCCAACAAATTTTAATCCAGCTTCTTCTAGATTTCCAATCACATCAGGGTTTACCTGCATCATCCCATGATCATCACAAAAGTAACTTTATGATCTTCATGACACTTCATCTATAGCAAAATCAACACTAGCTTCCAGCTAACCTCATATCTATGCCGGTGTCGTTCATCAACATATTCTGAGTTGCAATACCTATAAATAAGCAAGCAAAATTGAGAAAACGAGAGAATGTATTATTCCATTGATGATCTCATAACACTTCTAATAACAAAGTTACCTTAGAGTTATTTCTTGCAAATCACTAAGAAAGCCAAATACTAATAATTACCCAGTATTTCGATATAGACCATCATATTTAGCAAAAATTGTGTTTTTTGTATCAATCCCAATACCTCAGCTTCTAGAAACTGAACATCAATGTCTAAGCCTCAACTCAAGCGATCCAAAGAAATGTTCTGCAGATGTTTACTAGACAGAATGGTTAATCTTTTCTTTTCTAGAACTTCACAGTCCCCAACTGCCCCAATTTCAAGATGCATAATAGCTCTTTTCCACTTAAAGGGCACATGGACAAATAGCACCACAGACAAAAACGAAGTGGAAAATGTATCACCTACAGTTTTGAAGTGATGCAATCTGGTGTCTGGAAAAATGTTCTACGGGAACCCAGTCTCATGGTACTTCCCATGTGCGTTCTTGATCCCTGCACACACATAACTGCATATTAGGACCTTAGACCAAATAGCACACTTGCACATACGATCTTTGTTAAGTTTTAAAACAAACAATAAAGCCACACCTCAGGCATGAACATTACGACAGGATTGGGCGTCTCAGCATCAAACTCTGTGCTGTTTGCTGTATCCAAGCCCAAAACCTAAATCAGAGACAAAAATTAGTATATATCTATATGCACACAAGAAGGGATGATCAAGGCTAAGTTAATGTACTTACAGATCTGGCAAACTCAATGACAGAAATTTGCATGCCCAAACAAATCCCAAGATAAGGGACATTATTTTCTCTTGCATACTTAGCAGCCAATATCATTCCTGTCACACCACGATCTCCAAATCCACCTGGAACTATGACACATGATGCATTCTGCACATTTATGCAAAAAAAGGACGTACAGCTATTATTTATTCAAACAACGGGAAAAAATGTTCCTCACCTCAACAAAACATCAATTGCGTTCGATCGACTTAAAAGTCACGCGATAATAAAATGACAGGTTCTTGTATAAAGTCACAAGAATTTTGCTCAAAGACTTTAAACTACCAGATCTAATAAGCCATATCAAAAAAGAAAGAGAAAAATGACCAAAAAAAAAGTTGGTAACTGAAAATTGTGGTGATATCAACATTAGCACCACAGAAAAAGGCAGGAAGTTTCTATGCAACAAAGCGTTTTTTCTGTTATTTCAGCCGCAATGCAAGCACAACAAATGCCAGTTGTTATAGAATACCATGTGCCTCTGTCATGAGAGCACACACTAAAAGTTGAAAGGAAAAAAAAACATTAGCTCTTAATCCATTGGAATGGCAATAATGCTCATGTGATGCTAGCGAAAAATTCCACAAAGGTCATAGACAGAGAGAACAAGTTTGACAAAAATTAGTGACTAATACCTTCAGAGTTTCCCATGCTGCTGCATGCGCTTGCGGTGTCTGCATCAAGCAAAAAGCATATAAGGAAGACAAATACAATAGAGAAACATTTGGAGAGACCCTTCATCATTGTAATTTTGAATGGAGATATGTAGTACAAACCGATTTTGCACTATCCTCTTCAAGGTCAGAAGCTGCAATCCAATCAATCGATGGCTTCAAAGAACAAGCAATGCAAGCATGCAACAGGGCCTGTAAACAAATTAGTATGGAAGATTGATCAAATCCCAGATGTTATTAGGACTCCAAATTGGCAGCTGTTATAGTTTTAAATGCTTGAACCAAAAAATAAAAAGTCGAATAGATAGATTCTGCTTAGGGATTAACCTCCTTCCAACTGTTTATAAGGATTTAACATGCATACCTAAAAGATTCTAAATTGAACAATCAGGCCTCAGCAATGTGGGATTTTTTTATACATGTTAAAAGGAATCCAAATTAATTAAGATTCAGTTTCAGACATTATCATCTCAGTGAACCAAATAAGTCAGAAATTGAAATCACACCTTGACTACAGAAAGATATGAATCTGTCAGGCCAACATATTTTCCAACTAACGCAATCCTCACCTGCACATATCAGTATTTTTTAATATAAGAATCTCCCAAATAGAAATATCAAACAGATCTGAGAATCTAGCTCTAACCACTAATTAGTCAAATTAACTAGCATGACTGACAGCATAAAATTCAAACAGAAATTCCAGAAAGAAACCATAATACTAACTGAATTAGTGAGATTATCAAAATTCTCAGCTCTCCTGGTCCAATCTTGCAAATTCGGAGGGCTAGCAATGCTGAAGGCACAGTTCAAAAAAGCTGTTAATAAATCGATAAATCTGGATAAGATTTCTATGGCTACCAATGATAATAGAATTTACACCTGAAGAATAAAACAGGAAAGACAGACCAATGAGTTCAGACTGAAAATCTAGCATTTATGAGCGTATCAGTGGGGAAAAGAAGAAAAGAAAGGAGACCAAGATGGATAATTAATCCAGGGGTCTAAAGAAAACACAAATGAAAAATGAGTACATTCCAATAAGACAAATCTTTTGCCTGGCACCAGAAATGATCAAGAGTAATAGACTCATCATGTTACAGTTTCACCTTTCTATAAAGACAGCATCTCTATCCATCCAAAATTAAACAGTAGCCCCTATTATTGAGAAGACAACACACATCTGGTATTATTAAAATGTCAGAGATGAACATTCTCCAACTCAGACAATTTCATAATAAAAACATTTCTAGCATTCCTAAGCGCCTCCAAACAAAAAAAAATTGCATAAACCAAAATAAACTTAGTTGGCTTAAAAATACATAAAAAAACACACGCAAGTCTTAAGCCGATTTACAGTAATTATTGCTCTATGCCAAACTTCCTGCTTATCAGGTTGAATATTTCGAAAGGAACTCACCTATTCAAGCCTAGCTGATTCAGGATTGAGATATGAGCATTTTGGTTCTACAAACAAGACAAAGAGATGATAAGGAGACTTCAAAAGATATTTGCTAAAACTCAGAAAAATGAATTGTCAGCATCTTAACCCACCCTAAGTAAAAGAGGAACGTGCCAGATGTTAGGAACATCATGGATGTTAAGAATATTACCAATCTGAAAAAGATCAAAATGCATGTAAAAGCTATGGTATCAATAGAGGTGCTGAAGTAGCCAAATTGACAAAACACACAAAAAAAAAAAAGAATGAACCAATTACCGGAACATGGCAAAACTGTGAAAGCTTCTCCTTCGTATTTTCCAATAAGGGCTGCAATATAAAGGTGAGACATGATTCAAAATTGGCTTAAATTAAGCAAATCACGAATCATTGCTCGTTTATATGCTAGAAAAGCTATGAGACGAGCACAAAATCTCTTTGAATTATCAACATCGGTGGCGTTAATGCACAAATGTTCCAAGAAGCACAACATTCAACCAGTCTAAAGTGGGGTCCACTGTATGAATCCTAACAAATCATAGCACTCAATCATGTACTAAAGTCCCATTAAGTTATAAATGACCCGTATCTTTCCATATTGTCTTCTTCCACGTCCTTTTCGGTCATCCCGTGCCCCTTCTAACCAAGGTTTCCATCCCTTGCTCAAATCTCCTCACTAGGCGTCCAAAGGTCTTTGTCCACATGACTAAGCTATCTCAAACGACCTTCGCTCACCTTGTGCTCAATAGGGGCAAAGCCTGCATTTTCTAGATAGATTGATTTCTAATCGTGTCGTTTCCCGTGTGTCCATGAATCCAAAAAGCATTCTCATCGGCACCACTCTCAAAAACTCTAGCTCAAAATGGCTAGGAAAGGATATTAAATCCAAGTGATTGCCCCATCAAAACAAAATTCACTAGAGACGTTCATGAGACCTTGGTACCGCACCAAAATCATGAAATGGAGCAGTGAGTCCAACAAAAGGGCAAATGACAAAAAAGAGAATCTGCCTGCGGTCTCTAGGCTGTAGACCCAGAAGAAATGAATCTTGGATCAAATTATTTCATTGAGATTAAGTTGATAGTGTTTTGCATGTGGAAATCTTATACCTGAGCAGAGCGGCAAGCTAGGAGATGAGGAGTCAAGCCTAGTGCCCTCAATTCTCTGACGCTATGTTGTGTTGGCTTTGTTTTCTGAGAGAGAGAGAGACAGAGACAGAGACAGAGAGAGAGAGGAGAGAGGATATCATACACCGAATTCGACAAAAAAATAGAAAGAAGTTGAAATTCTTTAGATCCTTTGCGATCGAAATTAAGTGAAAGAAGTGTGTACTTGCTCCCCCACAACACCTAGTACCGGTATCAGGCTCACGTGGACAAGGCAGAAGTTATCTGGGCCTGAAGAAATTGAAGATTAACATCAGAAAGCTCTCCATGTTTCAGAAAAATGAAAAAAGAAACACATAAAAGCATCACGGCACAGGCAATAACACATTAGAAGCAGCTTGTCTAACCTGGGAATATAATGACACTAGTTAAGTTATACAATGCACAAATGTCTTAATTTCAACATTTTATGGGCTGTCTGTAAGATCACGGCATGGATAATATATGGTCCATACTGTGTAGAATTAAGTACAACGAAACAACTAAAACAAATTAATATTAGCAAAAAAAAAAAAGGCAAAAGAAATGCCATGAACAGAGAGGGAGAAAATATCGTCCTAGTTCCTTAAAGCAGATTGAGAAGTCAAAGAGTATACCAACTGAAAATGATAATTGTCGCAGAGCCTCAATAAATGGCATGGATTCAATGTCACCTGGACAAAGCACATCCATCAGCTCTACCCCGGGAAGGGAAAATTGTAATGTATAATAAACAAGGTCTTTTTGGGGAAACAGAACTTTATCCTCTTTTGACGCTTACCTACAGTCCCTCCTAGCTCTATAACACAAACATTGGCAGGGCCTTCTTTTCCATCCACGGGAATAGCAGAGACGGATTGAATCCAATCCTTAATCGCATCCGTCACGTGTGGAACCACCTAGAAAAGTGCAGACATGGGAAGAGCCTAACTCTGAGTCTGTAATCTCATGTCAGAAAGCAGACAAGTCATTTAGAGTACAGGGATTACCTGGACCGTCTTTCCAAGGTAATCACCTCTCCTTTCCTTCTCAAGGACAGACTGACAAAAAGTGGGGATGTATCAATATATCATGAGCATAATATAATTTCACATGTACGTGAACCAAAATACATGGAGAAGCAGTACTGTAGTAAATTAGAACACCTGGTATATTTTTCCTGTGGTGATGTTGTTGTCCTTGGTGAGAGTTATATCTAGGAATCTTTCATAGTTTCCCAAGTCCAGATCAACCTAAGAAAAGAAGGCGAGTTGCAAAGGCATAAAATGGCATATTGAGAAAACAATCGGTCTCGGACACCGATCTTTTGCCAAAGAAAATTGAAGTACAGAGAAAACGACATTAGCAGGAAATGAACATTCATGCAACCTCTCCGCCGTCATCGAGGACAAAAACCTCCCCATGCTCAAAGGGAGACATTGTACCAGCATCCGTGTTCAAATATGGATCTGCAAGTCATGAAATTGTCGAAAACAACTGAGACTTAAAAAGTATTAAAAGGGGATCAAAACAAACAATAACAACACCCAGTAAAGCCAAGGAATCCGTCAGAAGGTGCTGTCTGCATCAGTATGGTGGCATACTCCTTTTAAACCCGAAATAAGTAAAATAAACCAAGAAAAAAAAGCGGCCTCTTTCTTAACTAGGCTCTTTAGAACTCGAAGGACTTCATTGCCACTCGTGAACGGCAAATAGCCACTCAACCAAAGCACTAGCTTTCCTTCTTCCTGCGGTTTTGACTTTTGAGAACTCACCCTCTCTCCTTCTCTCTCTCTCTCTCTCTCTCTCGCCAAAACCATTTCGTCGCCACAAACCAAAGGAGACACGGCACAGCCAAAACATCGGCGGTCACCCAAACCAAACGCCTAACCAACCAAAGAAACATCCCCAAAAAAACACAAAACTTGCTCATGAAAGACGGTGCTCGGCAAGCATCGTCCACGCGTTTCGCGAACCTATTTTGATGGAGGTAACGCGGAGGCCACAGGCTTTGAGCACGACCCCGATGCTGCTCGCCGTCACGCCCTTGCCGAGGCCGCTGACGACTCCCCCGGTCACGAGCACGTACTTCATCCTCCCCGTCGCCCTCGCCGCTCCTCCGCCCCTCTCGCTCCGGACCGAGGCGAGACCGATCGGCGCCGGCCGCCGCTCGCGCCGCGCGCAAGGAGCTCGACGAAATGCGCGAGCGGGAAATGGGAGGCGGAGAGGGACGACCGAGGCAGGACGCGACTTGTGGAGCGAGGCGGCAGTGACGCCACGCAGGGGAGGTGGTGGGGGTCGGGGGAGGAGCGAGGAAGCCCTCGAAATTGAGAGAAATTTCAACCGTGCCATTACCGGTCTTTCTCCACGGAGGATCGTTCGGTGGAAATGTCAAAAGGTCGCGTGCTTTTTATTTAGTTGAAAAGGGTGGTCGCGTCTCTTCAGATGCGGCTTGTCGTCTTTCATTTTACATTTGGGTTAAGCATCCGTAGGAAATATTCTTATTCTATTTTTCTTTTTGTTTTTTTTTTTTGGGGGGGAGGGGGGGTTGGGATTCAAAATGGGATGGACATATTTAGAACTTAACATGTGTTGATGCCTGACACCGGTGATTGACACGTGTGATGATTATGTCGACACGTCAATACGACGTGCGTTAGCTTTATAGGACCCGGTATGGGAAAGATTCTCCCGAAAGATTCTTGGAAACGAACGATGAAGGCATCTGCTTGAGTGCTTGTTTGTTTAGAATTAACACCGGGTAAATATTACCAAAAATTCTAATACATTCGTACGTGCCACGGAAAATTTCAAATTGGTACATTATAATATCCCAAATAGGTGCACATGTGTCACATATACTCCAAACTGATATACTCGTACCACTTTTACCCAAATATCGTGATAAATTTGAAATTTTTTTGGGAGGTAAATGTGACATAGGAACACCGATTTGAGGTAAATGTGGCGCAGGTTTATCAGTTTGGAATTTTTTATGACATAAAAATTAGTTCTGAGTAAATGTGGCGCAAGGACACCGGTTTTGGGTGAACATGATATGGGTGTATCAGTTTGTGAGTTTTTGTGATACGAAAATTAATTTAAGATAAATGTGGCGTATTTCTACTGATTTGAGATTTTTTATGATACTAACCCACTAAAATTAAGTAAAGAAGGGCATATTTTTTCGCTTTCCCTTGAATTTAATACATTATCTAAATTTGAAAAATTATGAAAAATGGATGCCATTGTCTGTGTCCATATCTGTCCGTTGTCAAATGTCTTGACTGCTTTGCTTTTTCTCTATTGCGAAAAAGGTTTCGAGTGTTTAGGATGTCAAAATGCCTGCGCCGCAAATGTTTTGGAGGCAGCAAAGGTACGAGGAGAGACAACTTTTTGCCACCACGAGCAATCCTTCGATGCGTGACAGAACTCCGAACATGAAGATCCGCAATAAAAAGTCTTGGGCGATAAAGATCACAAACACTTCGCTCGAGCTTGAGCCGATGCGTCTGTTGACGCCGGCAAATGGAGTGCGATGAAGAATATTTTACCTCTAGGAGCTGTCCGTAGATGTACATGGTTAAAAAACTCAAAATCTAACTCTCGAGTAATGAGATTTCTCGACACCACCGACACTCTACTCGGGCTTTTCGGGTTCAGTTTTTATCAGCTTCAACAGACTCGTATGCTTCAATTAGTCGGATTTGAAGTCAAACGAATTGCATTGGCTTCTCCTTTTGCCCGAAAACCCGGTTAGTCAATGTAAGGAAATGAGCGAACTAAGTACGTTGCGACGTGACGTAACATTTAAGGAGGATCGAATGTGACAGTCAGACTATCACAAAAAAAAAATTAAGAATAATAAGTTAGCTTAGTGCATAGAAATGTTTGGAATAAGGCATGAATCCCGCTTGCATGCTGAAACAAAAACGTTGGCTAGTAGGCACTGGACACACGTCATTTGACCAAAGAATTCTACGTGACTAAAGCTCACCTCGACCGACTTAGACAGAGATTAGTTTAAAATGCTTCTTTTGGCAAGCGGGGGGCGAATTAGCTATTGAAAAATTCATGGCCGTCGAGAACATGTTAACGTGTCGCATTAACACCATTTCAGCACTCCAATTTGAAGGTTTTCGAGTGACGCGGTCTTTAGTTAGCGGTGAGCTGTGCTTATCTTTTCAATGAATCTGCAAACTCGTGTTTTAAAAGTAATAGGACTTCTATATATTACAAGACATGAAAGGCATATTTATTGTATGAAGTTTAATTGAGCGTTTACTAGTTTTGATTGTTTGTGAACGGTGAGAACATTTTAGGAAAAGAATTGCCAAATATTATACATACTGATTTATAAACCTAGTTTATAAATAAATTTCGAAATAAATTGGAAAATGTCTTATCAAATGTGTTAATTTATGAAAGGTCATTTGTTTTGGTTTGTAAAATTGATTTATGCTGTGGATGCTGAATAGGCTTTATGGATTATTGGAGGATGACTCGGTGGTTTGATGCTTATTGTTGCTATGAACCAATTGAGGGCTTTATGGGTATGTATGTTTTTTTCAAGATATTCTTGTAAACTGAGTCACCGACAATATAAGTGGAAACCTAACAAAAGATATCTTAATTGCCCTCGTCACGAGGTGATTTTTTTTTTGGGTCAAACTTGTCATGAGGCGTTAAGCATGGCAATTGTCACATATCAAACTATTGATATGTGATTTGATAAAAAAAATGAAGAATGGAATTTTGATTTAATACTGTTGATTGAATAAGCAATTGTGCTATGTATATAATTATGTTAAAGCGACATAACGCTTTTTGATATTGCACGTATATTATATATAGGGTTTTAGGTAAAAGAATTCTAAAATTATTTTGTAAATATGCATTGTAGACGTTCGGTATACCTAGATGAGATGTGTAATGCTCATTGGATTGTGATTACTTATATCATCTATCTTATATATGTCTTTCAAGTTCTTCAACTAGTGGTAACTAGGACGACGGTGCATGAATTTTTTTATAATTATATTTCATGTGTAATTTAGGTAGTTAGATATATATATCTAAGATGATAGTTGTTGGATTTAGCCAATTTTTGTTGGTTATGTTTATGACTGTGTCCTTTGGGAAGGATGGCGAGTCATTTTTTCTATACTTATAGAAATCGGGGTGCGATGTTTAGAAGTGATTGGTTTCAGGGTGAATTGATTCCCACTCTAGAATCAAGAGCTGGACCGGATGGGGTTGGTTCCCATTCTATGGAATTGGAACTGACCTTGTCCACCAGGGAATTTATTGTGTGCAGCATAAGTAACTATATTGATAAGGCATTGAATCGACTAGAGCTCAAACTTTTAACTCATTCTTATCCACAATTCAAGGTCGCTCGAGTCCCAATTCATGCAATGAAAACGCACACATTGTAACCATCAAAAGGAGCTGCCCGCCATCTTGTGAATTTGGATAAGGACTTGTCAGGATTTTTACTCAGTTAATACAAGAAGTTAAAGTCGATGATGACTTGCTCTAGATGAGAGGTGAAGTTCTAACTTCTTTCTCAAGAACTTTATCAGGAACTGGGAACTTGACCAGTTCCTAAAAACCATCCCAGAACTGACCGATCCGAATCCTGGGCCAGATCAAGTCCCGTGCATTACCCCTAACGACATTCGGTGAAGTTAAGAAACGTTACGAAAATTAATCTGAAGGGAAAAAAATTCCCAAATTATGTCATCTGTGACATATTTACCTCAAGTTTTTTTTTGACACTAAAAACCTCAAACTATATTATTTGTGACACATTTACTCTATTGTACTTTAGTCCATTGATATTTTTGTCTTTTTTTATTTTTTTTCTTTTTTTTTCCTTTCCTACGAGGGCGGCCCTCGCTAGATTTGATGAGGGCGGCTCTCGCCGAAAAGGAAAAAAAAAAGCAAAAAAAGCGAAAATACTCATTGATTAAAATACAACGGGGTAAAATGTGTCATAAATAGTATGATTTGAGATTTTCGATGTTATAAAAAAAAATTCAAGATAATTATATTATAAATAGTAAGGTTTGAGGTTTTTGGTGATTTTTTCCTTGGTCTAAATTTAAACTAACCGCGACTCGCGAGTTTTTGTCCCGGGGAAGCCAGACCTTGTTCGGCGCGTGTCGACTCACCGCCGCAGTACGCAATCGAGATTTGAACGGCGTGCTCGACCTCATAACGTCTCTTCACAGCCGCATCTTGTTCCTTCTCCGATGGCGGCGTCCAGGCACCCAGAAATCGGGCGAGGCGCAGCAGCATTCCCATCGTCTTCGCTCGAACAAAGCCAGATTCCACCTGTTCATCCGTGAGCGAGACTCGCTATAAGCTTCCAGAAAAGAAACCATGGCTTCGAATTCGAATAATGCGAACTCGGCTTCTCCATCGACCTCGATGTCGACGCCGCCGGCGACGGCGTCGTCGAGCGGGAAACGCGGCAGGGACCCCGACGACGAGGTTTACCTCGACAATTTGTACTCCCACAAGCGCTATCTCAGCGAGGTTTTTGTCTCTCGCCCCCCCCCCCCATTTCTTTTTCCTCTGTTCCCTCGTTTTTTTGGTGAAAAGGGTTTTGTGATAGTTGCGGAATCGATTCCACTTCGAGCAAAATGCCTGAGTTCATTGTGGATGTCCCCGTACTCAATTTTTGCGAGCGTTATCTAGAGATACGGAGTTCTTCTTTAGGGCGAATCTCTTGCGGTGGAAATTGCAAAATTTTCTCTTGGTCGTCTTTTACTGTAGTGATTTGATGTTGTTTCAAGAAATGGAAGTGAGAAGGAATCATGGCGCCTGGCTTGTTGACTTTTACTTCTTCCATAAATTCCATTTTCAGATGTGTTTAGTAGGCTTTACAGGAAGCTTGGAACTGGTTAATTTCCATGCACTCGTCTGTTGAGATAGTTTTGATTTGTGATGCAGATGATGGCTTCCAGCTTAAATGGATTGACCGTCGGGGACACCCTCGGCGAAAACTACATGGATTCTCCTGCTAGATCTGATAGCATGTTTTATTTTAGGTAAATCCATTGGACTTTTTTGCTCAATTTGAATTTCGGGGTTCATGCACGCTCATCAAGTAACTATAAAAAGGGCAGCCTGGTGCAGGAAGCTCCCGCGATAAGTGGGTTTAGGGGAAGGGTCGGATCACTTGGGGTCTAAGGTACGCAGGCTTACCTTGCAATCTTTGCAAGAGGCTGTTTCAACAACTCCAACCCGTAACCTTCCAGGTCACACAGTGACAACTTTACCGTTGCATGCTCTTCAAGTAACGATGAGTCAGCCAAATCATTCTTAGTTAGGCTAATAACTGAGATGATGAGCATCACGGTGGTTTCGGGGATCCAAATCATTCTTTCATTGTGGAGGGTTTTGGGATTCAAATCAATCTTATCTTGCTGAGTCGTCCTAGCATGATTAGTGGGTATGTTTTTATGGTGCTGTCTGCGGTTGGAAGAATTGACTGATGGCAGCAGTCAATCTTATCTTGTTGCCAGTTGCCAGTTGCCAGGCAGTTGCTGGGACTGCAGTATAGGAGGCAGGTGCTGGAGGTTGCGATTGCAGTGGAGTCGAACGCATTTTGTGTTGGATGCCTGCAGGAGGTGGACTGATAAGTTACACAAAGTTTGGAAAACAGTTTCCGGTGTTAAAGTATAGGGAAAGGAACTTTTGGAATTTAAGTATGCAGTTTGCATTAACCAACAGAACATACCAGTGGACAACCACTGCACAATGCGCATGAAAAATACTTATGGCATACTTCTCTTAGGTGCTCAAAAGACTTTCATGAATAGGTGTCTCTGATGCCTCTCTCGTTCTTTCAGAGTGATATTCATCATCTTGTATTTGATGGAGAGGATTAGAATGTCACTCCTTTATTCGTTTGAGATTATGATTTGGCTTCATCCTGAGGTCATGTAATTGTGGGATGTCTCCCTGCATCAGTTTACTGGATTACAAGATTAGATTTAATGCATCATCCTAGAACGCACTTTGCACAATAAGTTCATCAAATTTACGCATTGATTTTGGCTCCTCCTCCCCCCCTCCCAAAACACCTTTCTTCCTATGTTATTTTGGTTAATATTTGTTGTGTGACAAACATTTATTTTCAGGGATGACATGTCCTCACAGTATTCACCAATGTCAGAAGATTCTGATGACTCCCGATTCTGTGAAATCCCGATAAATGCTTGTTCATCCCAGTCTGACAGCCTCCCAACTAGTCCAGTTTCTCCTTATAGATGTCAGAGACCATTTGGTGGCCCATCATCTGCTACTCCTATAGCTTCATCCCCTTCATATAGTCATAACCTTGCGGCACCCACATCGTCACAGACCCGCCAGCGAGGCTCAGATTCTGAGGGCCGATTCCCCTCGTCTCCCAGTGACATATGCCACTCAGCTGATTTGAGAAGAGCTGCACTCCTCCGCTCCGTGCAGATGAGAACACAACCTGCTCCCATCTGTCCGTATGAATCACCTTTTGCTTCGGGGCAGGAGGCTGTGCCCAATATGGAATCTGAAGATGTGAAGTCTCTATCCGATGAAAAGGACTATCATATAGAGGAGTGTCCTTCAAGTGGTGCCTCTTCTTCTGATTTCATTGAAGAAAAAACATGCGGAACACCAAATTCAATTACTGGAAAGGGTTGAATCTGGGATGTAGAAGCTTGAGCATGAGTTAGAGAGGCAGAGTCAATGTTTGTTTTGGAGATCCATCTGGACAAATAATTCGAACATGGCGAGGGTAAGGGATGTAACGGCTATCCCCAAGAGATATATGATTAGTCATGCGGCACACTTCGAGTGTTTTTAGCTATCTAAGTTTGATACCGATTTTTGAGGGGCCGACTTGCTGGTGGGTTTCCTGGTATGACTTGCCTTTCTAATGTGATTTCTGAGGACAGGAATCACTAGGCAAAAGTTTATTATCATGATATCGGGGTTGATAGGTGATCTCGGCAGCAAGATAGCTAGTGAGTTGGCAAGATTCCTTGGATTGAGAGCATTGTCCATCCACGCGTCTTTGAATCTGTTTGGTTTGCTGAGAAAAGTCAAAAGGCAACTTTTGATCAGGTTCTCTTACGCGTCATGACCTTTTGTACTTTTCAAATAGATCTTCAGACGAATGTCACATGATCATCTCTTATTATTGAGTGCGGTATCTCTCTGGTAAAACAGACGCCAGCGTGAAGAAAGAGAATCTCCTTTGCATTTTGCTCTGGCAAGAACCATTGCCATGTTTGTTTTTCTATTGTTAAGTTGTTGCTTTTATCATAATATGTCACTCTAGCTTATGACTTTTTGCCTCTTCAGAGAAGTAGGTAATGCTTTATTGGCATCTACAGATACAAACTGGGAATGGAGGTGAGCCTGTAAGCTGTAAGTTACTATTATTTGGTTCTTTGATCTTATTAGGAACAGGATTAATTGTTTTGGCATAGAACAGGACTTAAGGTTTGTTTGACACCATCTACCGCTGATCTTGCGGCAGACATTTGCGCTGGTCCGTAAGTTGAATATTTGTTGTTATGAATACGGGTGTCTGGAAGAAAGTCTAAGGATATTTTTCTTTATTGCAAGTTACTGAAGTGATAATGAAGACATCATAAGAGCTTAATCGAGAAATTTCAATGCGACAATGGACGAGGGGGTAAGATCCTGTAACCAAGTGTTATAACTAAAGAAGAAAGTACAATTACGAACAAGTGTGCATCTACAATATTTTGTTGAAGAGTGTCCTTTAATCGTGTATTAAGTAATTAAATGGGGGAAGATGATAATTTTCAATACACCGAAATTTCTCCGAAATAGAATCTTTCCTTATTAAGCATGCTTAACCAATGTCTCCGCGAACACCACTTTCAGTGTGTTTGTAGACCTTTGGGAAAATATTTCCAGTTCTCACGGCGTCAGTAAATGTGGTCCAAAACCATATTTTCTGTAAGGACATCCTTTCTAGATTTCTTGCAATTTGGGGCTTACCATCCAGAGAGGATTTGAAGGTTTTGCTTAGGAGAGAAGATGACTTCAGGTTCATGATTCGCTTAGCCGTTCATTCAAGATTGTTTGAGATTAGCGCAAATAGTCACTGGTGTCCGGTAAAACTTCTTACTGCCCATAATAGACCAACTAGATACTCAAAAAATGAGAGAGCGACATCAATGCCACCTTTTTTCGAGCGCTTTCTGATGGAATTCTCATCATTTACCTATCCGTATTCTCTTTCTCCATGGAAACGCAGATGACTCCAACAATGTGTAGAAAAAAGACAGTTGTGCTCTCTATACAGTGTGCGTAATTTCCATATCAAAAGAGCACGAATTAACGAAATTACGTTTAGTAATCAATATAGAAGCTAAGAGCAAATTCAAAAAGGCAAACATAAAAAAAAACACCGTCTGTACATTCTTGAGCTTCAAATGGATCCTTAAAGAAAGAGAAAGGAACCTATGTAAAAATTGTAGCTAAGGAGCATGAGAAGACTATGAATGTGGTTTGTACAATCTACTTGTCAATGTTATTTTGAAATAGTCTTGGCTAAGTTAAGCTAAACTCAAGATAGTATCTCTATGAAGATAATATCCTTTTATCTAAAATTTTCATTTCGTTCACGTGGCAAAACAGTGCCAAGTGTCGTGCCACGTGACAAGCATAGACTTAAAGAGAGGTATCACCTGGCGAGCACAGAAGCGGCTCCAGCTTTAACAATGTATAAATAGATCATTGTACACCCAGCTAGGGCTTGACCTATGTGGAAGGACCGTACCATTCAAACTAGTATAGATTTTAAATCTTTCTACTAACGATCTAGACTTTGGCCCAATATCTACCCCATACAAAACAGTATCTTTTGATGAGCACTTAAAATGAGGACAACAACCGGATTTGAAGGAAAAAACTTCTGAGAACGCCAATCTAAATGGAAAGCATATTCAGAATAATGATATAGAGCTGCTCATCAACTATTAATAACTGCGTAAGATAAAACTAAAAGCCCTGTCAATAATTCTGTTACAGAAAAACTGAAGCCTCTTCCAACAAAAATTGATATATTATTACCAAGTTAAGGGTTTGAAGGGAGTTTCCTCACTAACCAAGAAAGTACTCGACTAACACGAGGCCTACGCTCAGTATCAGAGCATATCTAATCAAACAGGAGCGGTGAGGCAGGGCCAAATCATTGCAGACGGTCAGACGCTGCAATCCTTTCATGAGTTTTGTGACTCCTTCAAGCTCAAGCATATGATGACAGTATATTCTTCTTGAGGGTGAATTCGTCCGCCTTGGCAGTGCTGATCGACTGCAAAAGAAAAGGAAAGAATGTGGTTAAACAGTTGAGTGCGGATGGGAGTGAGAAATGGTAATGTCAGTAGTTCTCTTGACTGTGAATTGCAGAAAACTAGAGTTTTAGTCTTATTGTAAAAACGACTTCCTTGAGAAAACAATACCCTTCTTAAGATACTGAATCACCATAAAATCTGGGGTAAACTGTAAGACATTGGGGACTCGATACTGAGAATTTATGCAAAATACCTTCTCAAGCATTCGCTGGAGCCGCTCAATTTCTTTTGTGGCATAATCAGCACCCTTATCCATACAGTTTTTAGCAGCCTTCAGATAGATTTTCCCGTATCTGTGTCAAAGGTAAAGATACATATTAAAGCCAAACGTTTCAGAGGTTTAATCTAGCAACATAAGTTTCTGAGACTTAACATACCAAAGGTAACAGTAGTTAATTTCAGGAATGCATTCACTTTACCATTGAAAGAGAGGTGAGAAGAAAAAGAAGAAGAAAGAGTTACTAGGGAATTAGGTCAAAATGACTACCTTACGCTAGAGCCCTCAAGCTTCCCAACCTCCTCTTCAATCTTGGAAAAGACTGCTTTCTTCTCCTCACCAGTAGCAGCCACAAACTCCTTCACCAAAGTATCAAGACTGGCGACTATCCCAGCCTGTCAAAAAGAATTATTAATCAACTAAGTCTTCAAACAAGAAAGAAAGATTGAGGAAACCGATTTCATATCAAATCATCAATATCTAAGAAAACTAACTAACTTTTGAAGTAAGCTGTCCCTTCGCATCCCTACTGGTTCCACATTTTTCATTGATGAAGTTCACAAAATCATCCAAATCCCTTCCACCATCATATTCTTCACCATCTTTGTTGTTCTTTGGGAAGAACTTCAATGTAGGAAAACCACTCACACCATACCTGCAACATACCAAGAGCATTTAACACTGATTCCCCGAGTTTTGACATGAGCACATTCAACGTTATGAATCTATATGGACTTGATTACCAGATTATTATGCACTTACTTTTCACCTAGATCTTTGTACTTGTCAGCATCCAAATTCGCAATAACTACATCTTCTTCTGATTTGAATGCTGCGGCTACTTTTTCATAAGTCTGCAAGAAACCAGAAATTTGGATTACTCAAGCAAATGCTAAAAACTAATGCTAATACTATACTGTTTATGAAACATTCTTACTTACAGGAGCAAGAGCTTTGCAGTGGCCACACCTGAACAAAGGTATAGACACTTAATTAGCACCACTTAACAAAAAATTGCTAGAATGAATACACGCTTTTTGGTAGGGAATCTATCAAGACATAATGCCCATGCCAAGGAGATTTTAACAGCACGAGCACATAAAACTAAGAACACAAAGTCATGCTTACCATGGTGCATAGAATTCGATCAAAACATCTTTCGTTTTGTCCAAGACAATCTCATTGAAGTTGTCCGATGTTAGCACAGCTACACTGGATGGTGCTGCAGATATCTTAACATTGGTCCCTGCACACAATTATTTTTTAGGGGGATTCAAGCTGAAATTTCACGAGGGAAAATCATACGGCACGAGTTTCACAGTAATTCTGACTGCAAACTAATAATATCAACTTCCCTTATCGACTCTTTCCAGAGAAAGTTCTATAGTAGCACCATACGAGAACACCCCACACCGTGCGTCAGGTAAATACGCGAGTTTTCGTTTAGAGAAACGATCACAAATGCTGGTTACAAATATTGTCTCCAGAATCCAGATATTAATTGTAAAGCCAGTGAAAAGGGTCGATGGAAGTTATCTATGTCCAGCAAACACAAAAACACTGCACAATCTTGCATTTCTATCCAGTGGTATGAGACAAATCATACAAAGAAGATGCACACCTCCTTCATTATTCACAAACTCAGCTAGTGCCTCCAAAGTCCGCGGTCCTTCATACCTGCAACGTTTGAGAAACCAAATGTTGTAAGCATTTTGAAAGTCATCCATCTTTGGAGGTGCACAAAGGTAAAAACTTTTATAACTGACATGAACAAATGTCTCACTTTTTGGGCTCCAAGGAACCTTTCTGGAACCACTGAATCGTCGGGTATCCAGAAACACCATATTTGCTGCATAAACTCTTGTGTTCATCGCAGTCCACCTATGCAAAATCAACTTCCAGTTTGTCAGCTAAGTATTCCATGGGAAAATACCCTTAGTATGTTTTTCCATACGATCATAAACTATCAAATGGAGAAAAGAACCTTCAGCAGATTAGAATTCCACAGTTTCAGTCGAAGAAGAAAAAAATGGAAGTTCTATATTCCCCATAATCTAGAGGTGGAGCACTTTGAACCCTAAACCCAGCAGGAGTCATGTATCCCCAATCAACCCCCCCCCCCCTCCACTTCTTTCTTCTTTTCTACTTTCTGGGTGTTAAGTCCAACATAAACATAAAGTTCGGGTTTGGGGTTCACAGTGCTCCATCCAAAAGATCGAAGGAGGTAAAGTGAAATTCAAAATCCCATCTCCCCCCACCCCAAAACCAAAACCAAAAAAGAAACAAACGAACGAGTTCAATTAACGCAGAAACCTGCTAGTGCCACTAGGAAGAAACGAATATACAGCTTGAAGCGGTTATTGATTATAAGACACGTGGGAAAGTACAATTTTGAAGCTTACCTTTCCTATCAAGACAGACTTCGCTTTCCTAAAGCTAGATCCCAATTTCTCGTACTCTGGAGCAAGCTTTTTACAGTGACCACACCTGTAAAAGCAATACGACCGATGAGTCAAAGCAGAAATCGTCATCAACGACTGTTCGGTCCAAAGAATCCGATCTCGAGCCAGAAAGAAGTATCTCGTTCGCATGCTAGACATAACGCGGACACGAAGCAGGTGATCCTAAAATAGATCTAGCAACCGATCAAGATGGCGACCCATGCGCTCACCAGAAGCCATGAACGCGAAAAACCAGTAGATTACAGGAGACAGATTTCGACGGTACCAAGGGGCGTAGAATTCGACGAGAGCTGCTCTATCTTGGCCGACTTCCTTGTCGAAGTTCTCCTCCGTCAGCACGAGGACGTCGTCGGCGAGAGCCGCGACCAACAGCAACGCCAGAGCGGCGGCTCCGATCCAGATCTGAGAACTCGCCATTGTTGTCCTTTGACCTCGCCTGGGGTTATGCTCTGCGATTTCCCCTTTGTCCAAAGCTTGAAGACGACCGTGAGAGAGAGAGAGAAAAGAGAGCTTATAAATAATCCAGTGTGTTTGGGTCCTTTTTTAGATTGTTTTAATTTATTGGGTGGCGCGATTGCGTACGCCGCCTCGACGGGGTCCGACTTTTAGACGCTCGCTCTCTGAGCCGTCCGATCTGGCTCTGGTGTCATCGTGCTGCTGTGATCATCGGGTTCCTACGATCCAACGGTGGATGCTTCGGAAATAATCTGCTGGGAGTCGATCGGTGACGCGGAACTTAGTACGTGGCAGTCTGTGAGAGGATGGAACCGGAGTTTCTCTGGAAGACGGGACGGAAATGGGGTCCGCGTTTAGCAATCCCGTAATCGGCAAAATTGCTTTCTCTAGACCTTTTGTAAGTGTCTCCGAGTACGACATTAGATTTGAATCATTATTATTCGTATTTGAATTAGAAAAAAAATCACCAAAAATTCCAAACTTTACTATATGTGGCACATTTATTTTAAATTTTTTTATAACGCTAAAAACCTCAAACTTTGACATTAGATTTGAATCATTACTATTCGTATTCGCCCGACACCGACAAGAGTCGACCCTCACAATAGGGGTATCAGAACCGAATCGAAAAACCGAATCAAGATACGAATCGAACCGAAAATTTCGTGTATTTCGGTTCAGTTTCGGTTTCGATTCATATCATCAAAATAAATCAATTTTTCTTTTCGGTTTGGTTCGGATCGAATCGAATTAAAATAAACACTTGGGTTTAGGGCTATTTTTCCCTTTCTCTCCTCTCTCCTCTCTCTCTTTGCTTAATGAACTTGAAATCGAAAACCTATCCAAACCAAACTGAACCAAACCGAACCAAATCGAGTTTTCGGTTCGGTTCAAGGGGGCCACCTTAATAGTTCGGTTCGGTTCGGTTTTCTCGAAAAACCGAACCGGACCGAATCGAACCATTTACACCCCTACCTCACGGGAAAGAAAAAAAACGAAAATGCCCATGGACTAAATATATTGGAGTAAATGTGTCACAAATAGTAAAGTTTGGGGTTTTTTGTATCACAAAAATTTAATGGTAAATATGTCACACGTGATGAAATTTGAGATTTTTTGTGATCTTTTCCCTATGAATTATTAACTGTTTTGTCCACTTGTTGATATACTAGCCCATTGGCTCCACTAGCGTATTCGAAATAAGAAAGTATCACGTTTACGTAGCAAATGCTCAATACACAAATTAGTCAGAAATTCACCAATGATTAAGTTTGAATTTGTGACCTCGTGAAATCTAGCATGGCTATTTTATTATTGGGTGGTTACCGCGCGTGATTGACCCGTCCATACTTTCCTCATCTGCGACGGGAAGATGGCGAACGGGAAGATGGCGAACGAGTGACTCGGCACTCTTTGTACCTTTTATTTCAATTTGTTTGTCATGACTTGCGTTAGTATTGTCTCTAATCTTTGGATGGGTGGATGTACAATAGAATTCATCCGCAATCAAGTCATCTCGTAATTTTTCAAAACTGAATAGATTTTTTTCTTTTGCAAGAACGAGTCAATGGGATAAAACAAACAAAGTCAACCGGTCTAGACGTACTATGTGGAGCAACCCATGTTTTCTGAAGTGCGATATTATTTCTGTCTAGATCGAATGTAAAAATACATTGTTGAAAAATCAAAAAATTCTAAAATATATTTTTAAAACGATCGTTTGTATAGAATTTAAAAATTAATCAATAAAAAATATTTTAATCATTAAAGAAAACGTTTAAGTACAAATTGTTAATAACGAGATTATTTTTCATTGAATTAATTCCCATAAACGATACAAATAACCATTTTTAGATTAATATTTTTTAACTCGTTAATTACTGATTTTCCATTAAACCGAATCATCCGTTTGCCAAAGACTTCTTCGTGGGGCCGGGCGCGACCGTGCCGGGGACGGAGGAGACTCCCCCTCCGGTGACTCCGCAACAAGTAGCGAAGCGGAGCGTGGCGCTACCCACGTGGCGATCTCCCATTGGCCGAGACACCCGAAGCCGTGCTCCCATTGGTCAGTTTCCTCAGTAACACGTAGCTAAAGCATAAAAGGGGTCACACCTCCCGCCTCGTCAGAAAGTTCGCCGGTCAAGTCGCCTCGTCGATACGGGGGGTCGTTTTAACCGTCTTCCGCAGGAGCTCCCATTCGACTGCTTCATCTCCGAGCCTTCCCCGAGCACGAAGGAGACGCACGCGCATTGTCGCTCGTGTCCTCTCTCCGAGAACCCTAGCTCCTCGAGGATCATTTTGCACGTCGAAGCGAATCGCGCGGGGATCCGGGCGTGCGGTGGGGACTCGAGGCGATCCGTCACCGGAGAGATCTCCCGAGCTCTCTCCATGGCTATGCGGAGGAATAAGCTCCTGCTCCTGCTCCTGCTGTGCGCTCTGTGCAGCGCCTCGATCGCCATTGCAGGGTACGCATCTCGACCAGTCGCGATTTTGAGCTTCCGGCCGCTTATGCTTTGCGGAGGTCGTCACTGAGGTGTTGGGGCGTGTTTGCAGGCAGAGTTACTACGACGTATTGCAAGTGCCGAAGAGCGCTTCGGACGAGCAGATCAAGAGAGCGTACCGGAAGCTGGCGTTGAAGTACCATCCCGACAAGAACCAAGGCAACGAGGAGGCTAATAAGAAATTCGCTGACATCAACAATGGTAAAAGCCTTTAGGTCGCGATGGTTTATTTATTTATTTTTTGATTGCGCGAGTTCGATTGTGGATGTGAGGAGGTTGTCTTTTGAGTGCGTTTGGCTTCGTTTGTTGCTGACTTTCTGGTTCGATAAATCAGCGTATGAGGTGTTGTCGGACGGCGAGAAGAGGGGCATTTATGATAGGTATGGAGAAGAGGGCCTTAAGCAGCATGCGGCTAGCGGCGGCAGAGGTGGAGGAATGGGAATGAACATACAAGACATATTCGAATCGTAAGTTGTGTCCGTTCATGTTGAATCGAATAGGAAAGTGGTGACAAAAAAAAAAAGGGCACGGAGGACCTCCATTGATGTCTTTGAGATACTGCAGAGGTGGAATTTTATTGAACCCGTTAGGTTTTCCCAGGAAGATGATTGAGCTTCCTGCTTTTTGGTTTCATTAGGACTCTAGGATGGGTAGGCACGATGCTTTTAGTCCGCGTTTCATTCGTCACCCAAGAAAACTTATATGAACCATAGTTATTAGCGTGGTTGTTATGATATTGCGTGTAGCGATTAGTATAAGTTGGGAACTTCTTTAAAGTTTGGAATTTCTCTGTCACACCCTTGCATCAACTCCGGTATTGTCCGTGTTGCCCGTCCCAGCAGTTGTGTCCTTACATCGGTCGGAAGCTGTTGAGTTATCAGTCAACACCCACCAAATGGTCAACACCTCATGTAGATACTTCGAATACTCCCTTTTGGGGGCTTGGCCCAAGTGGACTAGGTCCGGTTGTTACATTGTCTTTAATTTATTTCAGATCATATATAGGTTTGTATTGTGAGGAAGTCTTTAATAGTCAGTAATGCCTGCTTTACCATAGCTTAAAACATGGTCAGTAGGTTCATCTTTCTAGGATTTCTTACTAGCGTATGATACCCCAGAATGTTCGGTGGTGGAGGGCGGACAGAAGAGGAAGAGCAAATTCCAAAAGGTGACGATGTGATTGTTGAGTTGGATGCAACACTTGAAGATTTGTACATGGGAGGTTCATTAAAGGTACTAAGTATGTCTGCAATGTGAGATTTGTCAAATTATATTTGGAGTTAATGACCTTCTGTGTACGTATAGTTAGTGTGCATAGTGCTTCAATTCAATCATCGGCCCAATTTATGAATATGATCTTTGGAGCAAGGATGCTTATGTTGCATGGACTCTATCTCTTGTATTCCATCTCTGTATATTTTACTCTGTTTGCAGTAGAAAGAAAATACATAATTAAGCTACTATTCTTCAGTTATATTCTTCTTTTACATGCACTTTTATAAATTTATCTAATGTAAATGAGGCAGAACTGATCTGTGTTTATACAATGATTGTCAATAAAGTGGTCGAGGTGTCTTCACACGATATAACGTTTCTTCCACAAAAAAAAAGAAAAAAAGAAACAAGCAAACGAAATTTTCAAGTATCCTCATAACCGATCTTCTACTTTGTTTCTTTCTTCTCTTTCCAAACTGGGCCAATACATGCGTTGATTTACTATTCTTCTTTATCCATTTCCAACTTATACTTTTCCTGATCGATGCGTTGACTATATACGTATTCTTCTGAGCGAAATCTGATATTAATCAGGATAAAAACTAAATTGCATGGGTGTCCTTCTAGAAAATCTCTTTAAATGTTAAATTACCTGAACATTTGCGAAGTGAAATGGATTATCTTTTACCCGCTAGTTCAGGCCTTCACTTTTTCCCCTCTCTTTCTTTGTTGCAGTGAGTCATGAACTAATTTAGTCTTTAGGTGGTTTTTTGGTTAAGCATATGCTTTACTTATGCTTTGTTCTGGTGATTATCACCAGGTTTGGAGAGAGAAAAACGTTATAAAGCCAGCTCCAGGAAAGAGACGATGTAACTGTAGGAATGAGGTTTATCACAGGCAAATAGGTCCAGGGATGTTCCAGCAGATGACAGAGCAGGTATATTGTTGCTCTGATAATTTTGTGGAAAATAAGATGTATTGATAGTCAAGTTGAAGCTCTGCCAAAAACATGTGACTCTCTTGGTTCCTTTTTAATACAAATTACATGTGTGCATCAGCAGTAGCATATTCCTTTCTTTATTTTTAAGCTTTGCTCTCACTGCTCATGGAACTATAGAGTTACCTCATTTAGCATTAGACGTTTGGGGATGCTAATTATGATAATCTCTGTTTTCTTTCAGGTATGCGAGCAATGCCAAAATATTAAGTATGAACGAGAAGGATATTTTCTCACCGTCGATATCGAGAAGGGAATGCAAGATGGACAAGTAAGCTTTTACTAGTTCCTTTTGGCTTTCTTGTTGCTACGAAAGTTGCCATCCTTTGTGGCTTCCATGCCAAAGACCACTTGCTACATATTCATGGAAATTTTGTCGGAGAAACTGAAATTGTTAGCTATATGGTGCTGCTCAGTGATCTTCTTGATGTTGCACAACCTTCCACATGAAAAAGATTGGTGCTGCTATAGGGTTATTTGGAATAATAATATCTTATGAAACTCGCATGCAGCAAGTATATTTGATGGGACCTTTTCTTTGCACACTTACTGGGGTTGGGAACGTTTTATTGATGTGCATTTTTTCATGCATTTTGTGGCTTTGATACTTCTCTGGCACTTGATAGATTTTTTTATGTTAGTACTCTTGCTGACTATCTGCGTAGGTTTCTAGATGCCTCTACATACCATAAGTAATATTAGCTATCGCACTTTTTTTCCTCACACTGGGAATTAACATGCTTTTCTGATCACTTGCGTTTTGGACCAAAAGACATAGATTATGATTGCAATTCTATTGTTTTCCCTTTTGTTATACTGTTTCACCTCAGTAGGTTTTTAAATTTTCTTTTGGATGCTTTTTGATAGGAAGTGAATTTTTTTGAAGACGGGGAACCTAAACTTGATGGAGAAGCTGGAGATTTGAAGGTGAGTCTTTAGCTTGAGTTGTAAGTATCAGGCAGTTGTTTACTATAACATAAGCTAATCGACTGTCTCTGTCAGTTCCGCATACGAACAGCTCCGCATGACCATTTCAGAAGGGAGGGCAATGACTTGCACACAACAGTCACGATAACATTGGTAAATATTGCTCAGTTTCTGGATTTTTTTTTTGGTTGAGGGTTGGCTTCTCAGCTGTTATGTTCCGCAGGTTCAAGCTCTTGTTGGTTTCGAGAAAACCATTAAGCACCTGGATGAACATTTGGTTGACATTGGCTCAAAGGTAAGCAAGAGTGTGAAGCTGCTATTTCCATCATTCGCCAAAGTTCTTTTGTTTTTCATCATCAATTGTGGCTGAAGTAATAATTGGAATGCATGACTTCTGTTTTAAAATTTTGCAACATCAGGGGATTACTAAGCCCAAGGAAGTGCGGAAGTTCAAAGGGGAAGGAATGCCATTGTACTTTAGCATGAAAAAAGGAGATCTATATGTCACTTTTGAGGTTCTATTTCCCACTTCTCTAACAGAAGACCAGAAATCAAAGATCAAGGCTGTTTTAGGCTAGGGTACAGAGTTCTCGGGGCTCTAAGGCGTTTTTTACTGTAATTTGACGGAGATTATTGAAAGTTGAGGAAACACAGAAATTTTCCCCCTCTCTTTCACCTCTTTTATTAGCTTTGTAGGACTAGCAATTAGATAGTTTATGTCAAAAGATGTCTCCACTGTAATTCAACTGGAGTACCGCAAGTTGGGCTCTCTGCACTTTTGAGCGCTGTCATATGCCCGGTCAAGTTATAGAATTTGTCTCTCTTTTGATTGTTATGACTAAATTTGAGATGACCGAATGACTAATTAGAAGCATCGCTATGATGGCTGTTTGCTCTGATATTACCTGGATGGATGGATACTGTGATATTACCTGAAAGGTCAGTATGTACAAGTCTCGGTATCTGAGTGCACAACACACAGCCCTTGCGTACTTGGAGTCGATTATGTTGATGGTGTTTTGATTTCAAACAATATAGACAAGTTCAATTGTCATATGAAGCTTGACCAAGTGACGATGTGGTTTTTCATACACCTGAGGTGTGCTGGCCTAAGTGCCTATTTGTCCATGGGGATGCCTGGACGTTAGGCGCGCACCTTGCTTGTTCCTGGCATGATTATGATCGTCAGCCTAAAGAGTAATTGTGCTGTTCAGATCATCTTCTCATATTCCGTGAACCATTTCTCAAGTACATACTCTCCAGGAAATGTGAAGAGTCCTCCCATCTATATAAGCATAAGGTTCAGTCTTTTATAAGCAAAGACGGGCTCCTTAAATAAACTAGCATATTACGGTTGAAAAAGAGGAGAAGAATGCCCGTTACCACATGGACTCATTTCATTTGTAGGGCAATGAGCTTTTTATCTCGATCAGTAAGAAACCAGGCTACTTAATGAACTTGCTAGTAGAAGAAACATTTTCAGGATCCGCGAGTTGATGAGCGAGAGACTTTCATCTCTGAAAACAGCCTGCTCTTGACCCACGCGCCACTGGCATTAACACGTAGGGATACGCAAAACGAAAGAGCACTCGCTTTTGCACTACATAAGGATATTCAAGAGTCAAACTTATTGCAGTATCAACTGCTCCGAGGCAGCACCACTAGCCATGTCATGATGTCGCAGAATCGCAGTCATGGCGTTCATACTAATTAGAAGACCCACGGAGGGGCTTTTAAGGATCTATTCAATTGATATAACAATTTACGAACTCAATGCAAGAGCAAATCCCTATAATGTCACACAGCCAAAAAAACGCATGTCCAATTTCTTTTCTGTAAAATAGTTAGTAAACATATGTTCAATTGCAAGACATTATTTTCCCATAACAAGGCAACATAGCACCAAGAAACATAACTTGTTAAGTCATCTTTCCAATGACGATTTACTACAGAAAGGTATCATGAAAAACCCTTGCTGCAGTAAATCTTGCACAAGCTTATATTAATAACAACAAAGCCAGAAGTCAACTTACTATTTGCAAAGGGAAAACTCAGCCACAGTGAGGCAGTATGTGAGCTTTATTCAAGTGACAATATGTCCCTCTATGAAGAACTCAATAGTACATTCAGGTAACTATCAGGACATCCTTCCCTAGAGAAAGCAACAACGATACCTTGCTTTTACAATAATATGACCAGAACAGACATTTCGCAGAGATGGATATACTTTGCTTCACAAATTCATCTTACTAGCCAAGTACCATGAGTGAATGGCAAGGCTACCAAAGCCCATTATATTAGCAAGAGATGACAAGCCGTGAATCATCCCAAACTTCTTGTTCATGGCAGCCAATTTTGGATTGACCTTCGCAGCTTCTTGGTTCTTGGTCCATCCAATCTCATCCCCAATGTTCTCTTCTTTCTCCACTCTGTGTCTTTGTTTCATCATCTAATCCACAGTTACACAGCCAAATGAAATCACAGAAACGATCAGCATCACTGATGAAACGAAATATAGAACAAAAACATCAATTACCCCCTGCACATGAGAGGGGATATGTTTATCAAGTCCCTATTAACTTCATAGTTGGCACCTCTATTTGTAGTATTTTTTTCTATGAAGTCTTTGGCATTCAATATTGTTGCGAAAATAACAAGACGACTTAATAAATGTTCTTTTATTATTATAAGGTAAGGTGTTTGAATGAAAAGGGCGGGCAAATCATGTTGAAAAACCTGTTAACTTCCTAGAAGGAGGAAGACTCCTCGAATAAATGAAGGCAGGTACACATAATATTCAACTTTTTAGGCTGCATAGATAGCTGCTAAATGCAGCTAACTGCATATCCTTCACAAGAAAATGCCAATTAGAGCAAACTTTAATCCATGAATTGTGAACTTTGCAAAAGACTTACAGCAGAACCAAAAATTAGCTACTTCAGTTTTCAATATCAGGAGCTGAATGATCCTTGAACATGAGATTTCAAATGAATATCACACGTTCCTCTCAGAATTCCTCAGCAACTAAGTGAACAGCAGGAAAGAATGAAATCAAGGTCAGTGAAAATCTTGTCCATGGAAGCTCTGCTTCTTTTACAGACAGTTACGGATAGCCACATTTCAATAGTAAAAGGTAAATGGGGATCTGTCAAGTTACCCACCTCAATGGTCATGGGGGTGAAGACAAACAAATTCGTGAGGTTGAAAGCAAAGGCAGAGAGCAGAAACCCTAGCTGGTACTTCTCTGTTGTGGATGATGACTTCCATGGATGTAGATATCCGAATGAAGCCACTGAAATGGCACAGCACACTGCAACCATCATGAAATATGCAGGAAACATCTTGCTTTGCAAATTACCAAACTGGTGTCTTGGAAGATTCCTGCTTTCACAGAAAGATATCAGCGAACGCATCTTGAAAATTTTGCTTTTTCCAGTTGATGTCGCATGCTTCACGATTTTTCTCAAGAAAATTCACGTGCAGAAACGCAAAGTATGAACTGAATAACAAAAAACCTTTACAGTCATCGCAGGAATTCTTCCGTTTACTAATCTCTCGAGAAGGCTGGGGGGAACCACGCTGCCGGTGCCCTCCCATGAGCAGTTCAACTTAATTTATATGTCGATTTTGTTGCTGTAACATGTTAATCGGAAAGCTTTGTGATACTACAGAGTTTCCTATCTCCCATCCCCCATAAAACCAAATCCAAGGACCACTATTGCTTAGCACTGTGACCATAAGACTGACAATTGAAACAGATGAGACGCGAGTTCTGTTCCCGACAATGATGATGCTCAAAAAAATGAACCATGGAAGTGCCTGAAGCAAAAAACTTTTTCATCCACACGACTACGCGGGCATCGTATGCATACAGAGAAGTCATTCTCGAGCTAATGATTCGATCAATTTCAACGACTCGAGAACACACGAGTCTGTTACTACTGTAGTTTCCCTCTGTCCTTATCTTCAGAATCAGAAGGACTCGATCACGAAAAGTTCAGAATTCAACGAGCCATTAACAGATTGCTTCAATCTGTACGTATCACCAGACAAAAAACTAGCATGCCGGTGATGAAACCCCAGCCCGCACGACACAATTCCACAAACTAATTCTAATCACGCCGACATTTCCCGTCGCGAAGGCCAAAGGAAAGCCCAAGCGCGTCTCGATTTGAGATCGCTCAGCTCCCTGTCACTCTTCTCGCGTGACTAACCGGAACACACCGAAGTTTCCGACGAGCAGAAGCACGGAACAACGACCACGGCTTACTTGAACATGATGATGCCGCCGATGAAGGTGACCCAGAGCGCGGCGCCCCAGGCGGTGGCGAAGCCGAGGAGATGGGCCAGCTTCAAGACCGTCGCCGCCGTCGGGGACTTGGGGCCGTCGGGGCCCGACCCGAAGATCTCCGGCGAGAAGATGACCCCGACGGCCAAGAAAGCCACCGCCGCCAGTAATCGCGTCAGCCACCCCATCTCTGCGATAAAGAAACAGAAGCAGATCGACGAGTCTCTGTGATACTTTCCTTCGTCTCGCTTTTGTTCTATAGGAGGTGCAGCACCCCACCTACCTCCGCACCCGGTAATGATAGCACGAGTTACCTTCGTCGTGGTTCGACCGCGACCTTTTTGACATTTGTCGCGTGAATTTAGTCAATTTGTCAAATTTTTTCCACGTTTAAAAAAAAAGGAATTATTATTTATTGATTCATTTACTACTGTGAACATTGATTATTGCTTTTTTATTTTTTTATTTATCCGGATGAAAATGACTCTCTACCTAAGCAAGTCTTTAAATAGCTTCGTCCCGAGTCTTGGTCGGACCACGCAAAAAGAGGATATTCCCTCCTTCTAAGGAAGAAGAAAGGTTTGCGAGAAATCGAAGGCACGAGGCATTTGGACTCCTATACTTTAGGATAAAAAACGCATTTGTGGAGCCTGTCGCTCCTATGTATCAGATAAATAAGCCGCGTGGCTCTTTTTATATGCTAAGTTTACTTTTAATCAAATACCGAGGATTAACAGGAGACCCCTAGTTATGAGGCTAGAAGCAACTTCTTGCCTCAATCCAACACTCGTCGATCGTGAAAGTCTGAAGCGGACATGACGACTTTCAACATGCTATTAAAAGGGTCTCGAGAAGTATTTTATGAATAGTAATTTAATTCTAATTGCCTGATAATAGGTGATCCAAAACCCATCAACTCATGTCCCGTGAACTGGAGTTCTCATAACGGGTCATAAACCCATATTTGAACCCACATTTATTAAATTACATGGGTCACCTCAAATTTTAATGTGGGTCATAATAGATTTAAGTTTAAAGGTCCAAAACATGTGGATTTTGTTAATCCTATTATAACCCACTTTCATCTCTTATAATGAATAGGTCGGGCTTAGCACACCTTGTTGTTCTTTTTCGCTAGTCTCTTCTCGCGGGTAACGATGGAACCGAGAAAGCCAGGAGCTGAAGGGCGATTGCTATGGTGGCGGACGCGCGATTCATGGAGCAACCCATTTGTCAAACGGTTAATATCACGAAAATATTAAACTGGTACATTTGTGACAATTTTACTCCAAATTATTTTTTTGATCACAAAAAACTTCAAACTGGTACATCTGTGACAAATTTATCCAGAACTATTTTTTTGACCACCAAAAACCTCAAACTTGTCTATTTATGACAATTTTACCCCGAACTATTTTTTTGACCATCAAAAACCCTACACTGGTACACCTGTGACAATTTTACTCCCGGAACAAATTTTTTGATCACTAAAAATTTCAAACCGGTACATTTGTGACAAATTTACCCTCTATTAATGTCCGTTAAATTATATTAATATCACAAAAAATCACAAATTGATAAACTTTAGATAAATAGAGGGGTAAAACCTAAAACCGATACACATGTCAATTAACACGTGTCATTAAATTTCGCAACTTGACAATAAAATTTAACGGAAACTAACGGAGGGTAAATTTGTCACAGGTGTACCGGTTTGGGGTTTTTTATGGTCAAAAAATTAGTTCAAGGGTATACCAGTATGGAGTTTTTTATGTTCAAAAAAATAATTCCGAGTAAAATTGTCATAAGTGTATCAATTTAGAGTTTTTTGTGGTCAAAGAAATAGTTTGGAGTAAATTTGTTACAAGTGTATCAGTATGGAATTTTTTATAATATTAACCCTTTTTCAAAAGAAACAATTTAAGGAGAAAATAGATTTATGGTCGAGTAAAGTATATGTTGGCTCAGTTATGGGTCGCTAAATTTGAATTCGATATAAAATGAGTCAAAACGTATTAAATGAATCAATTTTGGTCGGACCACTTTCGACCCGATCCACCCATTTAATAGTTTATCGTATACCCAAACTTTATGGATTGACGCGATTATATCTTAAGAGAAAGATACTCATAATTGAATATGGATAAACTATTGGTAGGGATTTGCATAAAAGTATATGTTGACAGGATGAAACAATTTAAGGAGAAAATAGATTTACGATCGAGTAAAGTATATATTGACTCGGTTATGGATCGCTAAATTTGAATTTGATATAAAATGAGTCAAAACGTATTAAATGAATCAATTTTAGTCGGATCACTTTCGATTCAATTCACCCGTTTAATTGTTTATCGTATACCCAAACTTTATGGATTGACGTGATTATATCTTAGGGGAAAGATACTCGTAATTGAATATGGATAAACTATTGGTAGGGATTTGCATAAAAGTATATGTTGACGGGATGAAGGTACACGCTTTCATTTTTATGATTTAACTCCTTACCGATTTGAAAATTCCAAGTTTGGATCTCTTGCGAGAATGATTTGGAAGATCCTATGCCAAAAACAGACGAGGGGCGTCCACGACCGAGTTCTTGCGTAAGATGACGACATGGCGACGGTAGCACGACAATATTTCAATATTTAGTGTCTGACTTGTGGAGAAAGCAAGAAAAGTCTCGTGGTCCTTTCATAAGTTTCATTTCAATAGATACGTTGATCGCAACAAACCTATGGGCCATCCGTCGACATACCAACTTAAGTACGTGTTGAAAAAACAACGTCTTGTAAACGTCTAACTCCTTAAAAAAGAAAAAAAATCTAAACTTTAGGTTCGATTTCAATCTTATTCTTGAACTTTCTTTTATCGAAAAAAAATTCACAATTTTCACTCTAATATCAAATCTGGCCACTCATTCAAAAATCGATATTAGTTTCAAGGTTCATTATCAAAAGCTGCATTTTCATTGATATTCTTACCTTTGTATGAAACAACGGTAACCAGTGATAATTTTTGGACGTGTAAGCAAATTTAAAATCGAGCAAAAGTTTGAGATTTCTTTTTAAACAAAGAAAAGTTTGGGACATAATTAGGATTGAATTTGAAGTAGCTCGTCATGTATGTATTGTGTGGTAATTAATCATCCAATTTAACTAATGGGGTTTGTCTCGATGACCACCTTTCCTATTTGGAAATGAGGTGATGAGGAGTTATCTTCTCGGGGGTTAGGATGGAAACTAAAAACGTTTAGTTTTAGACGTGAGTTTCAACTCTTACACTCTTTTAAGTAGTGAAGTAGAAATTTAAAAGTGAGTTGAGAGTTAGAATATGATCGGAAAAAAAAATGGTCCAATTAATGTTCATCTCTTCCACCGGAGATATATTGACCAAGACCTTTTTTCTGCTAGAAATATTGACCAAGCCCTTGGCAGTTGGCAATTCCACGTCCTAAAACCCCCGGCGCAAGCCAAGCGCGACCAAAAAAGAGGGTAAAATGGAAATCCAGAGTCGCTACTAGCATCAACAATAACTTGCTTTTACAATACTCTATGACCAGAACCGACACTTTGCTGAGAGGGGTATACATTTGCCTCCCAAATTCATCTTACCAGCCAAATACCACGAGTGCATGGCAAGGCTACTAAAAGCCAGTGTATCAGCAAGAGATGACAAGCCGCCATACATCCCAGACTTCCTGTTCGCAGCAGCCAATTTCGGATTGACCTTCGCGGCTTTTCTGTTCTCGGACCGTCCGATCTCATCTTCTTCCTCCACTTTGTGTCTTTGTTTCATCATCTAATCCGCAGTCATAAAGCCAAATGAGATCACAGAAAAGATCAACGTCATTGATAAAACGAAAATATAAAACAAGTACATCAGTTAGCCCCTGCAAGCGAGAGGGGACGTGCTTGTCAAGTGCAAATTCACTACACAGAACTTGAAGGAACAGGAGATATTCAACTTTTAATGCTGCATATATAGCAGCTGAATGCAGTTAACTCGATTTCCCTTCCAAGAAAATGCCAATTAGACCAACGATTTGTGAACTAACCCTGACCTTACAAAAGACTCGCAGCGGAATTTTCTCATAAACCAAAAATTGGGTTGTGTCGAACAAAAGCAGCCTCTGATTCCGACAGTTTCAAAAGAAGGTGATCCCGACCGCCATGAAAATTTCTCTGGAGGGACCGTCTTCGTTAAGCGTGCTCGATCACGCCTTCGCAGACCTCTCTCGGTGGCAACTCCTATGAGCCCAAATAGAGAAATTGATAGAATGAAGGGGTCGTGTGGCAGTAAAAGGGCATTAGGCGGTGAAGCAATGAGGCAGAAAAGACGAGGTCCACTTACGAGTCATGTGAAATTCAATTTCGAGGGGACATTTGAAATATCCAAGCAGGAAAAGGGTTGTTAAAAAGGAAAAAAAAAGTACAAACCATCCCCAGTTTAATCCAGAAACTTGGACCCGGATGGATGGTCCATTCTAGATTTCAAAGTGAAAACTAACTCATCCTAAAATCGATCACTCATAAAAAATACATCATCATAAACTAAAAAAAAGGGGCGGCACAACATTTAAAGGAGCTATGGACATGGGCATAGTCATATGTGGCAAATGCGGTTATCGGTGAGGACTTAGAAGTAAAAAAAATCAGTAATCATAAAGAGGGATCGATGATGAAATAAAAAAAGAATAAGAGTGCTCGATTATCTTTCAATTCCCAAACAAAGCTGCGAATGACTTGAAAATTTCACGTGGAGTTTTCAAGGAATCTTTAATACCGAAGTAATTTATTCTAATCCATGTTTAGATTATTTCTTTTTTAACTCACGATCTTTATAAATTATGGAATGTTCATGCTCTATCTTTTTTTCAATACAAGTTTTTTTCTTTTGGTCAGAAATACGTGAGATATTTGAGAATTCAAATAATGGCACGAAGGTGTATAATATATATTTTTTTCATATCTCCGAAATGGAAAATATTTTTGGCTCATTTTTTTTATGCCAGAGAGAAAGCGACGACAGAGTCGTAAGTAATTAACCGAGAGATTAAAGACATTTAAGCGTATGCAATTGCAATCCATGTGTCCACCGATCTTCGCCTCGCGCGTGTCCCGACTGAGCGCGCGTGGCGTCCGCACGTGCGGAGGCGCAAATTTTTCTTCCCCTCGCTCCCGCCACGACAGTAAAATCAAACGAAAAAATGGAAAAGCCCGAAAAAACTTTTCCCTCCCTCCTCTCTCTCTCTCTCTCTCTCTCTACAATTGACACTGATTGCCCTCTTCGTCTTCTTCGCTGTTGCTCTCTCTTTCTCTGCAAGCTTCCTCTCACCGCCATCCTCCTCGCCCATTACAAGAACCCTCGTTTCCTCCATTTCCTCTGCAAACGCTTCACCGTCTCCATCTGCACCTCTCTTTTCGTTCCAAATCGACGAAGATCGCTGTCTCGTCTGGTCCTGAGTGCGCCCGTGACGGGGGTTTCCGTTCGAGAGCGCGATGCTCGGAAGCGCGTCTCCCTCGAAGCCGTTCCAGGGCATCCGCTTCGTTCTTTTCGGCTTCGGCATGGACGACAGACGAGATGTACTAGAACTTGTTTTTTTTTTGTTTCTTTTGCTAGTGAGATTGTTCGATTGGCATTTTCTGCGATCTGAGCCTGACTCGTTGTTTGATGTATCTTCCTTCGATTGGTTCTGAGCGTGTAGGTTTTGTCGAAGCTTGTCGATGGCGGTGGGGTTGATGCCGGTGGATACGGTCCGAATTGCAGTCACGTGATTGTTGATAGAATTGTTTACGTGAGTTTCGTCCCCGCGCCTCCTAAGCGGGACTTCATTTTTCGTATACGGGAGCAATTTTCACCTTTTACTTATCTAAATCTCGAGCCTCGTCTTGGATTCGTATAATCGGTATTTTTGTTCTGATACTTCGTATTCAAACTTATATGCCAACCAATAGGACGATCCTGTGTGTGTCGCTGCTCGGGGAGATGGCAAGGTAGTCGTCACTGGCTTGTGGGTCGATCACGGCTACGACATCGGAATGCCTGTCGATGCTTCATCGGTGCGGTTCGGTATTCTATTGTTTTCTTTTGGTATCTTCTATTCTTTCGCAGTTGATGGAAAGATGTAAATCGTTTGCCTTGATTGATTATATAATTCCGTAATCGCAATTAGGATTATGTTTGGCTTGGATCACATGTATGCTAGTAGGTAGTAGCATCTACTTCGCTTTCGGCTCATTCATGACTCAGAACAGACTTGTCTTAACAAATCCTCTAACGTCTAGTGAAATTTCCTTTTGGCCATTCAACCTCCTGAAATAGGCAAAATGTAAAGTATAGCAAATGATCCTAGATATACTAGCTGTTTTACACAGTTCGGTGACCATGGCCATTAGCCAGGTGTCGTCTTGCGAAGCTGGATAAGTTTGGTGTCGGGGATGTTAGTCAGATGTTGATTTGACAATCCTTTTGAGTAGAGTGCAGCATGCAGTTTCTCTGGAGACAAAAGTGTTCTGTAGTGCTCAAATGTCCTTTTTGCCAGGATTTGTATGAATTCCTAGGTGCTATGTCCAGAGATAGTTAAAGTTATTTTTTTCCTTCATGTATTATTCTTATTTTCTTTTTATGCAGATGAGTATTAGTGGTTTGGACAGCAATCAAGGTTCAATGGTCTTGGTTTGATCTCTATATGGTTGTATAGGAGCATGCCGCTATCAATGATATCGGCAAATGCGAAAGTTTCACTCAAATCTTTTATTAGCAAACTTTTCTTTATTTCCTTGTACGTTGAATCAATTGTGAGGGTAATCATTCAACTCCCAAATCATTCTCTCATTACAACTAAATATAACGATAATGGCCATTAATTGTCAGTTTTATTTCATCCCTGGACTTATGATTTTTCTGATCTTTAGACATTGGTCATACCAAATGTAACTGGAACCCTTTTTCAGAAGAAACCCTTCAAACTTCTTTCCATTATGAAACCTACAATCATAGTGGCTAATCTCGTTGCGTTAGTCTGCCCATCATGCTTTTTATACTATGAAGTCGTCTTACTCATCTTCTCAATGCTTGTTATTCAACTTGCTCCCAAACAGATTATGTACAGACCTCTGAAAGATTTGAACGGAATTCCTGGTGCTGAAAGTTTAATCATGTGCTTGACTGGTTATCAGCGGCAAGATCGAGATGACATAATGGTAAAGGTCTTTCTTAGTGATTTAATTACCAAGTGGGTTTTTATCGTACACATTTATTTCTCTGCGGTATTATAAAGATGTGCTATAAAGGTGGTTTGGTTCTCATTGAAGTGCTTCATTTTATGATTTTTACCATCTTCCCAGACAATGGTGGGGTTAATGGGAGCACAATTTTCTAAACCCCTGGTGGCAAACAAAGTCACTCACCTTATCTGCTACAAGTTTGAGGGTATGCTTTCTTTTCTATTGAAGGAGATTTCACTTAAGCTACTTCTTTGTGCTACATTTATTTGTCTCTATAATGTTCAACATCAATTTAGATTGTCGTGCAATTAAAGCTTTTTGTTCCACGTTTTGTTTTCTGAATTTTTGTTTTATTATATCTGAACTGTGTACATGGATTTGGAGGATGAGATGGAAGAAGTACTGCTCAATCAGAATGCTCTTTGTAGTAATAGTTGTCTATTGATTATTAGATGAGCCAGCAATGGCCAAACACCTCCCTGACAGTCAAACTTCTAGCAGGGAGTAATTCACATGAACACTAGCGATGGTTATTATCAGCACATCTACATATGCCATCAGTCCCCGGAATTCTCCCAAATGGAGTTGTGGCTTCCTAGAATGATTGATGAACACTAATGGCATTGTACTTGCACAAGAAAGTTGCTTTTGAATTTGGCCGCATCTTATGTTCACAGGGAAAATAATGGTTATACATGGATCTCGCTATGGCTGATTGGATCTTTCGTATATTGCATTCAAAGCTTCTCTATCTTATGCACCGGATAATCCAGTCGTCTCTTTCATACAGGGGAGAAGTATGAGCTTGCCAAGAAACTAAAGACAATAAAGCTTGTTAATCATCGATGGTTAGAGGATTGGTATGTTAAAATTTGCATTCTGCTAAAATCCCATGGCATGACATATCATTGGTTTAAACTTTTAATGGGCACATACCAAGAAAAGTGTTAGACTATCACTTGATCAAACCTAGTCCACTCTCTAATTCCCTCCTTTTGCAGTTTAAGGGGCTGGGAAATTCTTCCAGAAGCTAGGTATAGCAAGAGGTGAGATACTCCTTTCTTGTGGAAAACCGAGTTTAACCGATGATGTCCCATGTTTATACATGAGAATAAATCTTATCTGGATATGCTTTTTGAGGGAAGCTTGCATTGGTTGGATAATATCTAGATACTATCTTGTAAAAGCATTGTATAATTTTTTGTTTGTTTTGTCGTTCTTTTCTTTCCTTTCAATTTTCTGTTGCCACTTACTCTATAATGCGAGCACAGGAGTACGCTCTTTTGGAGTTCCGTTTGCTAGTGACAAAATGTATAATAAGTACACGATCCGTGTTTGTCCCACTAAAAATTTATTTTTCCTTTTTTTCCCTGGGGGAAGGGGGTTGGGTCAACAATGAGTCAGCTGTGGTCAAAAGAGTATTAGATGTGCCCCTCCTTTCGGGTGGGACTATTGGCGAACTTGACTTGTTATTATGTAATGAAGAAACACTGCTATGCACATGCATCACTTGACTTCAATTTGGGAAAAACACAGAGGAGTAATTCAGAAACTCTGGTTCAATGATTGAATCTACTGTCTTCGTTAAAAAAACAACTAAGAGGAGAAATAAATGAGGAATCATTGGACTAAGCAACGGGTTCAGGAGAATGAGACTTGTTTGTATGGCTAGTGCATTTTCTCTCTTTTTCCTTAACTTTCCACGTACTGTTGCGTTATTAGGATGGCAATGCCTTTTCTTTTACCGTTTTTTTTTTCTCATTTTGGCTTTCAATCCAAAAATTTCCCCTCTTTTGTCTATAAGTATTTTTAACTTGCCTAGGCTGTGTCTAACTTTAAATTTCTTATGTGCACATGCAAGGGACAAATAATTGTGCACATCCTTTACTTTTGTGTTCTATGAACTATGCAAGTGAGCCTGGTGTATACATATTCAACATTCTAAGATCAGTTGCTATTTCTTTTTTCTAAAAGATCGATTGTTCCGCTGTTACAGTGGCTATGAGTTGGAAATGGAGGCAGAAGCTAAAGATTCTGAAGAAGAGGCTGAAGAAAAGCAACCTAGGGAAAATGCTGAATATAGAAGTCGTTCTAATTCGAAAGTTGGGATCTCTGGCTCCTCTCTGCCTTTGTCTGCAGCTAAATCATCAAAAGCACCCCTAGGTTTAAATGAAATGGAAGGTCAATCAAGGGCTTCTAGTGCTAAGTACTCGTCATGTACTCCAACTAAGGCGGCAGAAAGCCCATCAGCCACGAACAACCTTAATCGTCTTCCGGTATCGATATCTCATGACATCAGTCCTTTACAAACTGCAACTTCTGGTAGTCTAACTGAAGTGAAACAGAAAACTCCCGTGTCGAACAGGAGCAAGGAGCCACGTGCTTCCGGAAGTGTTGAGTCATCTGAGTTTGATGCTAAGCATATTGCTTTGAGTTACTCAAGGAAAGCTCCAAGGAGAACCTCATTTTCTCCGCATGCTGTAGAGGGATCAGCTGATGCAAATTCTTCTCTCAGAACACATCCATGCAAATTATTTGGTGATATTGAAAACTCATCCTTCAAAGCCAAAGCCAGGGATGACGTTGGTTCTGCTTGTATCCAAACTCCTTCACAAAATCTGGAGGCACACTGTGAAGAGTCAAAAGGTACATTTACCCAAAAGAGTCCCGAAGTTCCCCGGTCCCAAACGAGTTATTATGAAAAGCGGTGCATCACAGGGATCCCTTTAACAGGTAGTAAAACTGAAGGATCTGAGGCAAGAGGATTGATTGATCATCATGGCGGAGCTCACGATCTTTTGTATCCAAGAAATGGTGCCCGTTGTACAAATGAAACTGCTGATGTTAATTTTGCGGAGAATAAACCTGCATGCATTTCAACAAACAAGTCCAACGGGTCTAATGAAGAAGCAGCGGCGTGTCAGTTGCCTTTTGCAAATATTGTCAACTTTGATACAGAGAGAGACAAGAATGATGGTGAGAAGATAGCTCAGACATCTTCTGGTGGACCAGAAAAACTTGCCTCAGTTAGCCCGACTGCCATTGGACAAACTAATGTTGAAGAGCCTAGACATCAAACGGGGGAAATTGGCAAGCAACCTTGGCAACCGCCTGCTAAGATTTCAACCCACACACACCAGGCAATGGATGTTGAAGAGCCCTCTAAACCTACAAAATCTGATTTCCTCGAGAGGAATGGTGATAAAATTTCTAAAATCCGGTTGGGGAAGAAGGTGGCTGAAAGGAAGACTTTGGGTTCTAAGATCAAGGTCAGTAAATCTGCCAACACGAAAGGCTCAGTATACCCAAGGAAGACTGCTTCCTCAACTGATGCAATGAACCCTTCAAATGTCAGGGACCATACAGTTATTTCTGACAAATCTCCTGACAACCATGTTGATATAGCCCACGCACAAAATGGTATTGCATCGTTGGAGGGGGTGAAGTATATTATGCAAGCTGAGGATGGCATTAAGGATATTATGGATGAGGATACCGAAGCGCCTGAGGACAAGGATGACCGTGCTTTGGTGGTAGCAATCAATGAAGGAAATCCTGATGGATATCAGTCGATACAAAAAGAAGATGTGCATATGGAGGAGACTTCCAATTGTTTGGCAAAGGAAACAAATATCTCTGGTGATCACACGCCTGATGATGCTACTAAATCTAAAGAAGGTTCAAACAAAGAAAAATCAAAGCGGACCTATGGCAAATCTTATGGGCTACAAAAGTCAAATTCGAGGACAGCAATAGAAGGCAAATTTATTAAAGGAACTAAAAGTTCTTCTGGTAAGAAGCTGAAGACGGTCCCCGATGCTAATGGGAAAACGGGATGCAATGTTGGCTTGGATGGGGGAGCATCATCTCTTCTGCACGCTGATCAAAGTGTGGAAGAACACAATGGAATCTTATGTTCTTCAGGCAGTGGTAGGAGCTGCATGGTGAAATCAAACAAATTCGAGAGCTCCATTGAAGTGGAGAAGGAGAACCAACGAGTTCTGAATGCAGATCATGGTATAAGTAAAGGCAAATTACAAAATCGGAAATCCTCTATTAAATCCAGCAGAATGAATTGGCAAAATGATGAAGAGGCTCGAAAAAATTGTGGAAACTCAGTAGCAGCAGAAACTCTCAACAGAAAAGGAACTGAACCTGCATGGTTTATACTGAGTGGACATAAGCAACAGAGGAAAGAATTTCAGCAAGTTGTTCGACGTCTTAGAGGGAGATTATGCGCAAATTCCCATAAATGGTCATACCAGGCAACACACTTCATATCTTCAGATCCTGTACGCAGGACTGAGAAGTTTTTTGCAGCTGCTGCTTCTGGAAGGTGTTACTCTCCGCATGGCCTGCTCCTTGGATTTTTCCTTGCAACGTTACTGAATGCTTCGGTATCACTATCTTAAAAAAATCACTAAGAAAATGAATGATTATGGAAAATATTGATTACACACATTATGAGAAAGTCGGTACGTTATAGATTGTTACCATTTTTTATTTGGTTACAAATAAGTAATTTTGGTGCACTTTTTTAATTGAATTCCTTTTCTTCTTTACGACCTGTTTGGAAGGTCACTTAACAAAGAAGAACCTTTCCTTTAATGGACAAGGATTAATCTCTCTAAGTATATGTGCATGTTATCTCTGGACTCTAGCTAGCCCTCTATCTTGCTGAGGAAGTGATTTCTGCAACTTGCTCTTCATGATTGAAAAGTCTATTATCTTATTTTCTTTATCTTTTGGGTGCAGGTGGATTCTGCAGCCTGAATATCTGACTGCTAGTAGTGAGGCAGCAAAGTTACTGGCTGAGGAACCTTATGAATGGCACAAAAATGGCCTTAGTCAAGATGGTGCAATTAACTTAGAGGCTCCGAGAAAATGGCGGCTTTTAAGGGAGAGGACAGGACATGGTGCCTTCTATGAGATGTGTATAATAATTTATGGTGAATGTATCACACCACCTCTGGTATGTTTCCTCCTATAGTAATGAGAACATCACATCACTTACTAGTCTATACAATTCTGACTTCTGGCACATAATTGCTGTTAATAGAAAGCCTTATATCGTAGTTATCCACGATGTTTTATATAGTGAGACTTTTGAAACTTCTTTTTTCATATAGTGATACTCTTGAATCTTACTGACCAGGACACGCTGAAGCGTGTTGTGAAGGCTGGAGATGGGACTATATTAGCAACTTCTCCACCTTACGATCGGTTTCTTAACACCAGAGTCGACTTCGCCGTCATCAGTCCCGGGATGCCACGAGTGGATGTGTGGGTCCAGGAATTCCTGAAGCATGAGATACCGTGCATTGCGGCAGATTACCTAGTTGAGTACGTTTGCAAACCAGGATACTCACTCGAGAAGCATGTGTTGTACGGCACGCATGCCTGGGCAGAGAAGTCGTTTTCCCGTCTGCAGTCAAAGGCAGAAGAGGTGGTGAACTTGACACCACCGGATGATGGTGGAAGTGATATATGTTGCCAAGTTTGTGGTTCTTATGATAGAGGGGAGGTGATGCTCATCTGTGGTGATGAGAATGGTTCAGTTGGTTGTGGGACAGGCACTCATATCGATTGCTGTGATCCTCCACTCAAAGCTGTTCCAGAAGAGGATTGGCTTTGTCCAAGGTGTATCCAAAGTGCAAAGAAAACCACAAAATCTGCTCCAAAAAGGAAACGTGGGACTGCATCATCAAGGTACAAGTGATTAATTTATGCTATGCAAGACTCCGATCGTGTCAAGGTGGAACATCTCTAAATTTTTTGGGGGTACAGGATAGAGGTAGTAATGCCGGGCATAACATATTACTCCTAATAAGCGTCATGCTCGTGACACAACTCGGCATAAGGATACTTACAGGTGTATCTCTTGGGAGTTCGAATGTATTGGATCATTGGCTGGCAATTGTTTGCTTGTTACTGTTGCTCGATTCAAGTGCACTCCGGTTTTGACTGTAGTCACGTAGCAGAGAGAGTGACTGCCCTTTTAGACTCGCTTTCCGATAGTCATGAAAGTCAGACATAACCGCGGACTTGTTCTTTCACCGACAATCTGTTATCCTGCTGCTTTTGCTGCATTAACCTGTGAAATGATAATTTATTCCTGTGCATTTCTCGTGCTTTGGTTGACTGTCCATGTTTGTTTCTCTGAGGCAAGGATCTACTGTTAGTGCCAGTTTAATAAGTTGGAATAATGCCGTAATCGTAGGGTCTGTTTAGTAACGTTTCTGTTTCTTTGTTTTTCTGTTCTTTTGTTCCTCGGAATAAAAAAAGAACATAAATCCGTTTAGTAAAAAAAATCTATTTTTTTGTTTTTGGAACAAAAAAATGTTCCAGAAATAAATTTGGAACAGAAATAAGAAGCAAAAAAAATCTGCTTCTTATTTCTGGAACAAAAAAAGTTCCAAAAATAGATTTGGAACAGAAACAAGAAGAAAAAAAAATCTGCGTCTTGTTTTTGGAACAAGAAAAAAGAAACAATTTTTTTTTCTAGAATTCTCCAAAAATAAGAAACAATCCATCGGTCGCAACTCGCCCACTGCCGCCTCTCGCCGTCCTTTGCCGTCACCTATTGCCCGCCTTCCGCCGTTGCCGCTCGTTGGCCAACGCTCGCCGATCGCTTCCCGCCCGCTAGCCTCCTCTTGTCGTCAATCACTGTTCTTCGCCGCTCGTTGCTTGTTGTCACCCGCCACCGGCCACTGTCCTCCATCGCTGGCTGCCGTGCTCCATCCGCCTCCCCCTACCAACCACCCAATGCCGGCGATCACCCACCACCGGTCGCTGTCCTTTGCCGCCGCCAGCCACCCACCACCAGCCGCCATCCTCCACCGCCGGTCATTGTGCTCCACCGCCTAACGCAGGCCACCACCCGACGCTGGCTGACCTAGGCCATCGGCCATCTCTCACCTTTGGCCACCCGACTCCGGCGATCACCCACCACCGGTTGCCGTCCTCCACTGCCGCTGGCCACCCACCACCGGCCTCCATCCTCCACCGCCGGCCATTGTGCTCCATCGCCCAACGCCGGCTACCACCCGGCGGTGGCTGCCCTGGGCCGTCGGTCATCTTCCGCCTTTGGTCACCCGACTCTGGCGGTCACCCACCATTGGTCGCCATCCTTTGCCATCGGCCGCCGTGCTCCATCGACTGACGATGGCCACCCTCTGTCGCCAGCCATCTCCCACCGCCTGACGCCACCGTGCTTCGCCACTGACCGCCGTACTCCATTGCCTCCCACTGCTAGCCGCCATCCTTTGCCGCCGCCGACCACCGTCCTCCGCCCCTCACCGCCACCCGCCGTCCTCCGCTGGTAGCCCAAAAGAGAGAAACTTGTCCATGGAATAGAAATGGATCATTTGTGTCCTAAACACATTTCTATTCTTTTTCTATTTCAGGAATAGAAATTTTGTGCAATTACTAAACGCTATTTTTTGCTCAGAAACTGTTCCAAGAAATAGAAATAGAAAAAACTATTTCTGATCAAAAATTATTTTTGGAAACAGAAACGTTGCTATGCAGAGCCGTAGTCTTTTCTCGATTTAGAAATCGGAATGGATCCAATTTGAGACGGTTGGAAATTCAACAGAGAAAATTTGTTGAAATTCGTGACCCTTTTGATAAGAAGTTACTGATAGAAATTACTCGGTCCCCTTGGTTCTTCTGCTCACGTTTCTCTTCCAACGTCACCCTTTTCCTCGGCAGTCAGTAAGGGCCGATTGATAGAACCACGAGTTCATCGGTTAGGAGTGAAATCCATGGCTAAGAAGCTTGTGCTTTGCGACATGTATTCCTTGCCTTAAGTCCGCATCCTCAGCACAGGCGCTGCTTTCGGCTACAAGCCCCTCTCTGCTTTCAGTATCTCCAAACAAAATGTCTTCTATAATTGATTTTTCATTTTCGTATCTGCATTTCTTGTGCGAAAACTGAAACATATAGCGGAACATCGGTCTTTTCATTACCCCATTTGAGAATATATTATCTTGATGCGACTGGCTTTGCTCAACTTGCTTATGCACATATGACGACGACGGTGAACAGATCGGCCTACCCAACCCAAGTGGACCCACCTCGTTTGTTTGCTCAGAAGAGAATAAAACGTGCTTCAATAATCGAAAAGAAAAGGGAGAGATTGCTGAATAATGAATGTGGCGATCGATCAACCAAGCATTTGGTTCTCTGGTCAACTGAATAATTAGCTGGGAAGCGTACAAAGCCATCTCTGCCAGAAGTAACATGCGCATCCGACCGTTTTCGCAAGGAATGAGATTCTTCTTCCCCTACGGACCAATTGACGCGCTCAACTAGAATATTTGAAATGTTGCAACGTCATTTTTGCCAAATCTTAGGAACCAAGTCTGTTCTTGTTGGAGTAGCTTTTTGCCGACATATTATGATCGCCATTGGTGAATCGAATTCATCTTAATCGACTCGACAACGTCTCCATGGGGTCGCTGAATGCTAGCGATGGTATAAAAAATCTCGTAAAGAGAGCTCCAATAGATGGCAGTGGGACTTTGCCTCAACATTGCTCAGTTATAACGCAACAAAAAATTCCTCAGTTCCTCCCGATTTATTTTTACCCCTCCTTTCCTTTTATTGATGTGTTAATATGGGTATAATGAGCTGGGAGCTTACTGTAATCACATGCAAGTTTCAACCTCCCATGGGTATAAATTCTCGTTGCTAGATGCACCGGGCTCGTGTGAACTCGGCACATGTGAGCCATTAGATTCGACGGGGGATTTCGTTTGAGATCCTCGCGATCTGCGGGCTCTCGTGCATTTCGCTTCGGATGCATGCAAGAATTACTCGGACGACAACAATCAATGTCCACAGTGTCACCCCACTGGCGACTCTGCAAAGCGAGCTTTTAGCCATTGTCAGGATACGGCAAGAAATGGGAAGTTTGAAAAAGCAAAGCAATAAATGAAATCTAGAGGAATGTCAGATATATGCTCGGATGAGCAAACAGGGCAAAAAATCAATTGAATGCTGGCAGATCGGATATTGGAGAGAACCCCAAACAAACAATGTTACCTTTCTTCTGCAATCTTTCCTGCCACCACACTGACAATGATCTCCATCAGACCAGCGACCATTTATGCTGGTTGCTTTACGTTGGAGACAGTAATGGCCATCGAACGACCCACCATACCATCAACTAAAAATCAGTAAATGCAGCTCACAGACGACATTAAAGACGAGAGGAGAAGGGAAGTGGGTAGTATTGAATGATGAACATCTCTGTACAGGCGGATTGATGAGGAAGGAAAGAAAGAGGAAGGTGCAAAATTTTCCGGTAATCCTACGATGCCCCATCTGTACAAAGAAATTTTGAACCAGAATTGCCCGTTGGGCGACAGGGCGACATCGATAGAACTATATATAAGCTAAATCTTGCAACATAATCAGCAGCTCAATGCAGCATATTTCACTGGAAGTGGACGGTTAAATCCGACTTGAGACAACAAACTTCCCACCGCAGCCAGATCACGGCAAAACACTCCTTGATAGACTGATGCATCAGTAGATGCTTTTGTATTGGCACGGCCTGAGTCGATCTGAACAGGGGCCGTATTGTCCAATGGTTTTGGGATGGTGATTGTGTTGGGTTTTGTCTCTGGTTGGGCTTCATGGCATTGTTTTGCTTGAATCGATGCTTGTTCTGCTTGCAGTGCAGCTGCAATCTTCTTTCTCTGTTTCTCCGCTTCTTCCTCTTCTGTGATCGTAGCCTTAACACTGGCATAACCCTTCTGGAGCAGTCTATACAGCAACACAGCTGAGACCTTTGCACGGTCCTTGACCGAGTCGAGATTGAAATCATCAGCAAACTCGCACCGGTCCAAGAAATCTATAGCCCTATCGGGCTTGTGTCTCAGAGAAAGCAACAGATATGCTCTCTCCAGTTCAGACCTCGAACAACCCCGCCTTAACCCAATCAAAGAATAGTAGTCTACATTTCCAGTCTCACCCGAAGCTACCCTTCGCTTCAACTCTTGGATTTTTGTTGTGAGAAGACACAGCTTGCCCGGAATTTCAGCATAACGCACATTGTACTGTTTCCAAGCAGGGCCCGGGAGTTTCCTGTTGCGTAGGATTGTATTGTATAGAAGTTTCAAGTGTTCCAGGTCATGCAGACAATCTGGCAAGCACCTTATTGCTTCTAGCAGCGAAGCTCTGGTGTCCAGGGCTTGAATGCAGCTGTTGTCAAGTGCAAGTGTCCGATTACAATCGGCAATGGATTCCGCAATCCTTCCAGCCGAGCGGTAGGCAGAGGCACGGTACAGGTAGCATTGAGCAAGGAATCCCTGAGGAGCCCCATATTTTCCATCGACGATTTTGGTAAAGTGGCGTATGGCCTCAGAGTAGAGGCCAGCATCGAGAGCGGCAAGGGCAGCTGTACGGCGGCGAAGGAGGAATTTCACACGGCTCAGGAGTTGGTTGATGGAGTCTAATGCCGATTCAGTCGGCCGTGGGTTGGCCTTTTTTGCAGCAACTGTTTCACTAAAGCTCGGCAATTCAGGAAAAGAGAAGCTGTCGTCGGACCAGCACACGCTCTCACGTCGGAACGCATCAGTAGCCAAGCGTTTTCCTGTCTGCAGAAGCACCAGAGAGTCCTCCATTAGGCCCAAATGGCAGCATGCTTTACCCAGAACCAAGTACCTGCATAAGACGAGTGTATAAACTATAAGCCACTAGCGATAAAGCACCATCAAACAAGCAAACTGAACCTAACTCCAAAGTCCAAACATTGATTGATCAGGACAATCAGATAAACTGGCTCCGGAGTCAATATCATTCGAAGCTCTCTTCGTAAGTTAGCAATGACATTCCTTTGTCCAACTTGAAAGAACCCGGCTGCCGCTTCGATCCAACTCACCATGTTATCAATTCGAACCAACACGAAAAAAAGTACATTTTTAACTACAAACAATAGTATGTTCGTCCAAACCATAATCTCGGACCAACCACTCCAGAGACAGACGACCGCAATTGCGATGAAAATGAAACAAAACACAAGCAAAGACCAGTACCTCCATTCACCTTCCTTATCGCAACTTTTAGTCAGCCCAGCCAAGACTTTCTTCTTCAAATCCGAGACGGAGAAGCACTTGAAACTGGGATCCCGGCTGGACGAATCGGAAGAACCGGAGAGGAGCTTGGCTTGCTCCTTGGACAGCTGCTGGGAGGAGCCGTCGGAGGTAACGGAACCGGTGTCGTCGCTCGCCATCTTGAGACTGGGAATGTAGTCCTGGAGCATATCGGCGACGTCCTTGAACCGCCTGAGGAAGAGCAGCGACCTCGCCTTGAGCTCGAGGGCGAGCTCGAGGCGAGGCGACAGGGCCAATGCCGAATCCAAGAGGCTTATCGCGGAAGCAACCTCGCTCCTCTCTCGAGTGGCGATGAGGTTCCTAGCATCTCTAATGCACTTATCCACAATCTACAGAAGAGAAAGAAAGAAAAAAAAACAAAATCAAGCGCGCATTCATCGCGAAGCGCATGGTTCGGAATCGGAGGGAGGGACCGCAAATTTCCGATGCTCGTGCAGCCGCCGCAATCGAAAGGCATTGGCGCGGGGAACAGAGAGGCAGAGCGCGATCCATGGATCGCGTGCGTTGGTTTTTACCTTGCGGTTGGTGAGCCACCAGGGCTTCTTCTCGCCGCCGCCGCCGCCCAAGCAAGGAGAAGCCGCCATGAGCGTCGCCTTGGTGGCCCCGCCGCCCCTGCACGAGCCGTTGTAGGCGGAGGAGCGATCGACCATGGGATGGGAAGGGAAGGGAAGGGAAGGGAATGGCGGCTCCTCCTCCTCCTCCTCCTCCTCGCCGATCGACACGCGCTGCTCACTCAAGAAGCCATGCACGAGCAGGAGCACGTCGTCTCCCGTGCTGTTATAAGGAGGACGAGGAGCAGAGGATTAACAGAGAAGACAGAGAGAGAGAGAGAGAGAGAAGCAGGGTGCGGGGGGTGGGGGGATTTGAAATTGAGAGCAGAGGAGCAGACATAATAAATGAGAGGGGAGTGTGGCAGTGGCAATGGCAATGGAGAGAGAGAGAGAGAGAGAGAGAGAGAGAAGAGAGAGAAAGTGACAGCTTTGATCTCACTCACGGTCTCAAGGTCAGAGAAGAGAGAGAAAGTGAGAGTGATCTTTTTGGTGGTTCCTGCCACTTCACAGCTGGCAAACCGCCATAGATTCTCTCTCTCTTTTTCTCCCTCTCTCTCGCTCTCTAGGAGAGGAGAGAACACGCTGGGGTTGGGGGGGTGTGCTCGATAGCAAAAAGGTGGAGCGGACGGAGAGAAAAAGTTGGCGGTGGCGGTGGCGGTGGTGGCGGCGGTTGTGACCGGGAATAGCCGGTGAGAGGGGGAGGGAGGGAGGGAGGGAGCCGTCGCGGCCCGTGCGTGACGCGACAGGTGGCTCGTCACGGGGGGTCCTCAGAAAGCCCGAGCCCCACGGGACGCCATCCCGGACCGGACCGGGACAGGCCCCGAAATTTCGCCCCCGCCCCGCCCGAAGAAAGTCAAAAAAGCGGCGGGTGGTAGTTTGGTTGTCACTTGTCATTTCCAAATTAACCCCCCCGCCACGACCTTTCCCTCTTGTCAATTGAATGAAATAAATATTCTCAAGCCAATCCCAACCTCCAAATATATATTTATATTATCTATTTTCTTTTTACACGACTGTAAAAAATTGTTTTTAAATAAAGATAATACTTGAATTTAAATAACAGAAATAATGTTTGTACGCGATCCTATTTGTCCAGCATTCGCATTATTTTGTCACGTAGAGCGATAACGTATTCCGGACGTTTTATCTCCCCAATTTTAACGACATGAAACGAAACAAAGTGATGGTCCAATCAAAAACGTGACCCCCGGGATCCGCCCGTGATCGAACACCGAACTGTCTTCACAGCCGCGTGAGAAGGACGGTCCGAAAGAATTCGGGCTCGTCCGAACTTCCACGGCGCGACCGTCGCACCGATCGCGCTCTCTCTCTCTCTCTCGAAAGAGAAAAACCGGGTAACGCGTGGATCGGAAAGCCGCATCGACACGTCAACACCATACGACGAAACGTAAGGACACCACCAAGAAGACTTCGATTCTAAGAACCGAGGGTGGCATTAGAGTGTCGCACACGTTACGTTGTCCTTAGAAAAATCGCCCCAAAACAGGGAAGAGCTTGCTGCGGCTCCGTTCATCTCTCCTTTGCCTTCCCTTCCCTTCCCTTCCCTTTGAGGCTTCGCTTTGCGAGCTCCCCAACCATCCCCCCCCCCCCCCCACATTAAATGAAGCGCACATGAATTTGGCTTTTGGCGCTGGCCCTCTCGTTACCGCCAAAAGCGTCGTCGTGAAAAAGCCCTTCGTAAAACCTCGCTTTCGCGGGGTCCAGCGAAGCAAACGGGACAGGGACAAAAGGACAGGGCCTTGCCTTTTGTAAAGGACAAGGGTTTTGCCCCCGCCTCGCCACGATCTCCTTTTGTGGACAGCCTACTACTGCGCCTACGCCTTCGCTTCGCTCGCCATCGTGGCATTCTCTCGTGGTCGGGCCCACCGCCGGCCCGGGGGGTAGGGAGGACACCCTGTACGTCCGTCCAGAGCTCGGAAGATACAAAGGAAAAGTATGGTGCGTTTGCGTTTGCGTTTGCGTCGTGAAAGTCACGATGAAGAGGGCGAAAGTAACGTCTGCTGTACCTGCATTACTTTCGTTATCGATTACTGCGTTGTGCAGCTTCCATTATCAGATGCTATCCAGTATTGCATTATGTTTTTCCGGGGAGGGTTCGGGACCGGCTCTGATTCTCTTAAACACTGGCTTACCGGGACCGAGCCTGTCGCGACCGTCGATGGCGAGGGCATGTGGTGAGAGAGTTTCGATCGATCGTTTGTAGGCTCGAACATGTGAGTGTCCCCGAATAATGGTGACCCACTTTACAAGCAAAGACCCTGCCAATACAAGTTTCGGCACTTGCACGGCTAGGAGAACGAAGGTTGCGGAAATGGGGCCCTTCTTTGTTCTTCCTTTTGACAATGAGGGCTCTCGTCCTCGATCATCACGCAGCACACAAAGTTCAGAGGGTCCACTTTGTTCTTGTTATGGCCTCTTAGGAACGACCACTTACAACACAACTCTCTCTCACACACACACACACACAAAAGTACTGTTGTAGATTCCCGCATTCATGTGGGAGATGGAACTTTATTCACTTGATCTCCATCCTCACCACATACGAAGTTTTGTTCCACTGAAATTATTCTCTCCTGCTTTAACTCCTCATCTTTTTGCACAGAAAAAGGGAAAAAACCAGGAAAAAAATAAGACTAAAGTGGGCTGTGAGAGATTCTTATGTGGATAGCATTTTGCAATCGTGTCCTTTAGCTTTTGAGATGGAAATTTTAGTCCGTCTCAAACATAGAAAGTAACACATTGCTCTAGAGCAGAAGATCATGAGTTATGAAGTACATATAATACAACAAGATCGTGAATGATGCATAGTTTTGCACTCATCCATATCGTCCAAGGCACAGTAGCTTTCGACTCAGCTCGATGTACTATGATACGGTTCGCTGAACCAACGCCAATCTCACTTCTTTTTCTTCTTGTTGATAATAACAGAGGGACAAAGATAAGGATTGATATCATGAAGGCTCCAATACAATTGAGGCACTTTGAATTTTTTCTTTTCTCCTTTAGAAAAAAAGATGAACAATTTACAATAATTTGTAGGAATCTCTGCACTGCACAGAGACACGTGCAGTGTCTGAGCGTCCTGGTATGTAGGAATGGACCATTTTCTTTTTTCCACCGGCTCATCAGCATCATCATCTCCCACTTATGCAAAAGGGCAAATAATACAGACCCTCTCATTGGTAGACAAGAGTCGATACAAAACCTATGATTGCTGCTGTTCTACTTGGTTCAACTCCTATTTTGTTCCCATGCCATGATTGTCAGCAATAATTTGTATAATTGGGCGGGCTACTTTGATGATTTTCGTTAGCATCAATTATTTTTCTCAGGCAGAACAAGGATTCGGGTTGAGAGATCATTCGAACCTTTCGCTTGCCAGTTTTTTCAAGAGAAGAGAGGTGTTATTACAATAACGGTCCATTAATACACGCTAAATCGGTTCCGGTTTGTGAATGCATTGCATGAGCTTCTTCAAAATAGTGCAAAATAATTGCACGGGCTTGTGATAAAAGTTTGAACTACGTTATAAGGCTGCTCATCATCGACGAACCAAAGAAAATTTTCTAACTCATATTGAAAGGAAAATAAGTATGTAGGGTTAGATTTTTAACCATTTTGACAGCTTTTTCAAATTGGGTGCTGCTAAATGAAAATTGTGCTCAGCATAAGGCCGATGGATTGCCAAATGTTTGTGCCTATTTTCGTCATTAGGTAAATTTATTTCTCAAGGTAAAGCATGAATTATTGTGTTGGATCAACTATATTTTCTGGAGTGTAAAAGAAACAGGAAATCAAGCAATGTTTGCCCCTGACTTATCCTCATTGATGAGCTGGGCACTTGAATTAGCATAATGAAGCTGGTTTAGTTGGTAGGAGACATCCTACATTCTAGTCCTAAATTCAAGCTGTTATGAGGGTTCAAATCATCCAATTATCATATAAATGCCGATGCCTTGGAGAGTGATTGAAGGACAAAACCTACCCAAGAGAATATATAGCAAGGTTCATACACTTCTTAATCACATCCCTACCGCATGAATTTAATGACAATATGAGAACTAGAATATCATACAAGGTTTTGCCTGCATTCCCCCATGTTCCATTTTTTTAAAATTTTCTTTTTATTTATCGTTTCTACAAATTATAGCCCTGTAGGATTTGCACTTAGGTTGCCAGGGTGGCTCGTAGGCTCATGGCACAGTTCTGGAATTATCATCAGCATTGCATAATTGCATCACTAACCTTGGCACAGTTAGAGATAATGCTCGACTTGGGATTTGAAATATTCTATTAAAAACTAAGTGATGTTTACTGCTGAGGGAGCATTTTGGGCTGTGAAATCCCAGGGATTCCCTATTCAATCTTCAAAAGTTTGACATATGATAAAGAATGCATAAAGTGACATCTTTATCTTGTGGAGTTCCAAGATTACTGCCCAATCATGTGTTTGCTTCATCTTATCCCCATTGGAGTCCTCCACGAAAGCCTCTGCAACACTCGGGATGACAGAGGAGAGGAGCTGTTAGGCGCACGTGCCGTGGATGCAAGGGCACGTGGGTTGCCGATAGACTTTGAAAGCTAGAGCACTAGGCTCTATGGCTCCAATTGGTCCCCCCCCTGCCCAAAGGATTCCAGCTTGTTTGAGCTGGTTATGAATTGAAGGTTAGATTTGATGTGGCAAAGAGTTGCCATGGATGCAACTATCAGTCTAGTGGAAGAGAAGTTTGCTACATTCTTATTGACCCAACTAGGGAAAAATGATATTCCCTAATTTGATGTGATAGTATAGATAGTACAGATCGCATGACTTGAGGTTGAACTTATGCACACTCTCGGTATTGTTTCGTTCACTTATTTTTCTTTTCAAGTTATATGTTCAATGTACTTATGATCACAACATTATTGTTCGAATGTCTAATCCAAAAGCTTAAGTTAATAGGTAGAGAAAGTTCATGTGTTTATATAGAGCATATAAACGAGGTGCACGCACACGCGAAAAAGGCGGATTTCGACTATAATATCGTGTTAGAAAGTTCAAGCCAAAAACTTAAATAAATAGGTAGAGGGATAAAGAGTATGTATATCTTGTTGTCAAGCATTGCAATATTTTTCAACAATGACCTAGATTTCACGTGAAGTTGAGAATGACACGTCTTCTCTGAAAATTTATACTGTCTAATATAATAGAATTTCTATTAATGATGGGTGGGATTGAAGGGTAATAACAGTTGAGGAGTACAAAGATATTTTAATGGACTCTAATCATCTTTCATTCTTTTCACCTTCCTTTTTCCCTCTCTAGTTAGGTGATTATGTTTTTGCATGATTTCGTGAGAGTCACAACGAAAATAAGAAGATGCGACTACACGATAAAAGCAATCATATTGGAAAAATAGAGTGCATTGTAAGGAAAAAAAAGAATTATCATCACATAAGACAAACTAAAATCCACATGAGATTTTGCTTTGGAAAATTAATCAGGGCTTTTCTAGAATCCTTGGTTTTCTGTTAAGAGGTAATCTCACCAATGCAAGGGACGGAGTTGAAGATCTTAAAAGGGCCATCATGGCCTGCCCCAATCCTGCCAAAAGGTCTAGACCGATGCGCTTCTTATTTTAACATGCCGGTGCCCGCATGTCCTGTATCCCCAATTTCCTTCAAATCATTTTTTTCCCTAGAGAGAGGGAATACCGGATAGGTTTACTGGAGCAAGCTCCCAACTACCTGTTAAGTCTTTGCTCAGGTCCTACATAAAATACTCATTATGAAAGTACAAATAATTTAACTTTTTTTTTTTTTTTCTGAAAGGGAGCGATGAATGCGCTCGAAAGTCAATATTGTTATTTCTCTAGATGCTACTAAGCTATTTTCCCCCCAAAATTTTGACTAAATTCAATAAAAATTGTGGAACAATTCTACCTCCACCAAAAGCTCCTCCTTTTTTCCTTGCCTTTCTTTGTTCTTGCAAGGAAATCCGTGACGAGACAAAGTTTGGCAAATTGGTGGAAGTCAACTCTTAGATTGGCGAATATGGACGGTCATGATTGAAAGAAGGACGATTGCTGCTGATCATTCCCACTCATGAAACCTATCAAGAGGCGTAGAAAAGCTCTGGCTCCGAGGATTGGTCGATTGCTTGAAGAATGTGATCGCATAATTGCGAGAAAGCTTAGCATATTCATATTATCACGTGAATATATCTAATGCGATGTTGACTTTTGCCGAGCAAAATCCAACGCAATCCTCGAGTTTTCTTTGCTGTGAGCATGACCCATCATCATTTGAATTTTTTTTTTTTGGGGGGGGACAATTTGCCATTGAATTGTACGTATTCGAGTTAAAAAAAAATATCGATATCACTAGAAATTGCTAATTGGTACCCCACAAGAATTTTGCGTAAATTAATTTTCATCTTGTGAAAAATTCAAAGTTGATAAATAAGCTATAGCTGACTTCTCGATTAAATGACGTATTGTTAAAGAAAAAAAAACGACGTATTGTTGTATGTTTTCTGTGGCAAGTCAGGAAAGTAAATTAGGCACGAAACTAGTTTCTAGATTTTTCCTTGCCGATAGCTTTCGTGATTAAACAACATTTTATTGCACGGCGGTATGCAAAAATGACTTTTCTTTTATCGGAAAAAAAAGACTCGTGAGATAAAGTGACAACATTAAACAACTATTTCGGCGAGTTCGATGCATTAAAGCGTTTATTTATAGTTTGTCACGTCATTTTGTAAATAAAATAAGACGAGAGCTCATCACGGATGGTTTGATGGCTCGATCCATTGTTCTAGAGCCCATCACTCTCCTCTTATTTGGCAAACGAGATGTGAATAACCAATTCATATGGGCCTAGCCAGTTTGGTTTCAACTTGAAAGTTTGGGCCTAGGACGAGAATTTTAGAAGCTAACTTAGTGCTGGATATGTCTTAATATAGCTTACAATCTCAATAGAATGCGATTAAAGCAAATCTCGCTGTTAAGGCGTTAAGCCAACTCGGAATTTCGTTCTCTAGTGACGCTTCATCGAGTTTGATTGCTCGCGCTCAACTTGCTTGGGTACATGGCGATTCTACCGTGTCCTCGGCAAGAAACGGATTGAAATTCTGTCCTAATTATTGATTATAACCGGTAATACTAGATTATACGGAAAAGTTAGATGTTTGAGTTAGTATCAACAGAAATATCGAAAGTTTCTTTATACTAGACATATGTTTAGGCGATCGGTTGATACATCGGTTGGTAGTTATTTCCTTATTTTTGGGAAGATGCTAGAGAGGTCAAGGTGTTATTATAGTCACTGAGTGGTTGAAATTACTACGCCTCCTGAAAAATTATTAACAAGATGCAAATACTGCAGAGGTATTTCCACAGGCTTAGAAATAGACCGGAGCGACATCGATAAAGATACGGTGCTAGGGCATCTTCGAATGGCTATTTGAAGATTATCTTCATCGGTGGTACATATGATTCGTCGCATTTAATGCACGGCTCGAATCGTGCATGAGGTTAAGCTATGATCACACGATAGTGGGAGTGACTACAAATGTTACTTCGAGTGGGTTATGTTACGATTGGAACATGAAGTCTGTCGCATCCAAACCAAGTCCGATCATTTTGCCAACCCTCTTTAAGGTGAGCTTTTAGAGTGATTAGTTTTACTTCGACTATGGTAATAGTAATGGGATAATTAGGATCGTTGGGTCAATTCAAGACATTTTTCACGTACAAACCCCATTTGCTTGAAACAAAGTTACGTGTGTCAACTTGCCAGAGCAAAACAACTAACCCGTTTCTCATGTTCTACCTACTCCAATAATTATTAATTTCTTACATGTTATCACTTATCTTTAGACCAACTACAGTGGGAAGATGACATAAAAGCTAGCGACATCAATCTTTGCATTTCGTATTCCCAAGAGAAAGTAAAAAAAAAGTCTTAAACCTATTACATTGGTACTGATTCAGTTTTAAACATTTCATTTGGACCAATTCCGTCCTAAACCTTTTCATATTGATACTAGTTCGATCCATCTAGCCAATTTAGGCTGCAAATTACTGACGTAGACGCCGGCTGTCTTACGTGGCACAACTGACGATGACATAGAATTTTATAATATATATTTTTTAGTTTTTTAATGTTTTGTGTTTTTGTTTTTTCCTCTCTTTTTTAACTTTCCTTCTCCTTGCTTAGGCTGTGGTTGGTACCAGGCCATAGGCAAGGGCCAACAATGGTGTCACGGCCCTCGCTGGCCATAGGTGAGGGTCGCCCTTGTCCAAGCCACGAGGGTCCAACCCTCGCCCTATGGTCGGCGAGGGCTTCGCGGCCCTCATCTGTGGCCAATCGCCGGCCACGGAGAAGGAAGGAAAAAAAAACCAAGGGAAAAAAAGGGAAACAAATAAAAAAATTATTAAAAATTGTCAACGTTGGTACTGGCCATGTTACTTAGGACAGTCGACGTCTACGCCAGTGATTTCCGGCCTAAATTGGCCGAATAGACTGAATTGGGACCAATGTTAAAAGGTTTAAGACTAAATTGATGCAATTGAAAGGTTTAGGACTGAATTGATACTAATGCAACAGGTTTAAGGCTATTTCGGTACTTTTCTCCACTCCTGATCTTCAGGGCTCGAGAAATTATTGCTTATGCTAATTTGATCAGATGAAACCAATCATAAACAATCTGATTCAAATAGCTTCACATAAAGAAAACAACTCATCACTCTCTTAATATCTAGTTCAAATCACCGGACTCAAGCATTCTCTTAGGACGACTTGTGTGCATTTGTAATTACCGATTATACATGACGATGTCGACTGTCGTTACAAGCACCGGGGATGAGTCGAGTGCTCGAAAAGCTCTAGACACACTTCAATGTTAGGAGAAAAAAGAAAACACATGGGGACATATCAAGGTAATCAAACTACAAAAACAGAAACATGCTTTGTCAATCGTTTGTTCATGATATGCTATTTACCCATACTACACAAGTGATTGCTTTTCCAACGATTTCTCATTTCAAAGCAAGCGGAGAGGGGCCTTCTTCACCTCCAAGTTCTTCTCCATGATAGCCTCCAAGCTTGGTCTCCAGGCCTTCCCTGAGACCTGCCTGCTCATCATCACCGTGTCATTGCTGCTTTCCAACACGATCTCCCTGAACTCCCGCACGTGCCTCTCCTCCGAATGTGCCTCCTTCTCCTCCTTCGACGAAACAGCTCTACCTGATGATGACGACGACGACGATCTCCGATCTCCACTTGTGTGGCCATTAGCATCGGCGCACACCCTCGCCAGGACAGGCATGAATGCCACCTTCGGCTTCGAGTTATAAGAATGCAACCGGAGGGCCGAGTTAGCCATCGAGAGGAAGCGGCGCGATTCCTCGGCTGATAACGGGGGCAGCTTGTTGCTGCCGTGGTTGTGCCTTTGTAGCTTGTTCGTCATGGGAAGCATGATGTAGAGTTTCTTGGCCTCGAGGGTCTTGTCGGCCGGTAGCGCGGTCGGCCGACGGGTCACGTCGATAGCAGAGCGGAACTCCACCACCACATGCCGCGGGTGATCCAGCATTAGTTCGGCCACCGTCGGCGGGTCCTCGAACTCTCGGGTCGAGCCGTCGTATAGGAGGACTATTGAAGTGGGTCTAGGTTGATGGCGGGTCGATGCAAAGTTGCCCATGAAGGATAGAGAGAAAAGAAGAACAAGAAGATCAGATAGTCAGTCTAGATGTTATAAGAGAGAGCTGAGGTTAATAAGATTGATGGTGATGAATTATATGGAATATATGTACAGGAGGTGCTTGTTGGTTGAACAGCTCCAATCACGCGGGAGCAATAAAAAAAATAATTGTGGGACTTTTGTTAATTAACTTAATGATGATGACAAAATTAAGGTCGATCGGTTGAGTTGAACGCTCTCTCCACTTCTAATCGCTTTGGACATTCGAGTTTTCCAATGCGGTTTTCAAGGGATTGGTCCAAGTGAGAATTCACACATCACATCGAGAATTCCACACTAATAAGACATGAGAGCAGCATGACTTCGGATCGAACATTGATGAAAGCAAGTTCCTGTTTGAATCAGTGATTCAGTACATCGAATTGATTTTGATGTCTGAACCAGCTTAGGAGACAAATTGGAGTTGATCAATCAAATTATACTATGGGCAAGAAGAACACGGACCCAATTCCCAGTTCACAAGTGCCAATCACCTTCGTTCTTAAACATCCCATTCGCTCTCGAAACAAAGGAAATTCATAAAAATGGACAAGCGAACGGTCTCTGCCTTGCCCCGGCTGAATGATGTCCCAAATCGTTACTCGAACAAGACGTTTAATAATCTAAAAATCGGTGGTGTTTCGCGTAGCAATGGGAGCACCGCAACGGTTGGTTACAAGACAGTGATGGACTGATGGTCGTTCATCCTAACTACCATCCTAACTACCAATGACGACAGTTGCGCTACGTACGTATGGAGGATGCACTTAACAGGGTTTTGTACGGTTCTCAAAGTCGGAAGCCGTTGAACAATTCTAACGATAAGCTGTCCGCAAAGATCAGGTATGCATAGAGGCCTCTTAAAACTCATTCGCAGTAGTCCTCGTGCTGGCTCTACCTTACGTTAGCTGCGATTGGAAATCTCGAAATGCACACTCCGGACTGTAATCAAATCCTGTGACTGCATAAAATGAACTCTCCGTGATCATCCGCGTTTATCTAAGTTGGGCGCGTAACCAAACACTCCAACATGTTAACCACCTAAATGTGATCATTTAGGTCAACGTCCGTAGACCTAAAATGATGTAATTTAGGTTGGTGCAGGAGATGCAATATAGAGCCAGGGTCCATCGAATGCTGTTCCGGAAGGGGATTCGGGTCAGATTTAGTACCTCACATACGACTCGTCTGGACACCATGGCCAAGTCAAATTCAAGTCACGAGAAATGAAGCTCTGTTGAAATCCTAATCACGGCCATTCAATCTACAAGGCATTGGTGCCACACATCTACAGAAGCATGGAAAGAACTCGAATCATGTGTGAAATCCTCGGTGTTGAAACCATACATTGGATTTCATACCTGTCCAACGTATCATCATGCAATCACCGACATCGATACATTAAAAAAACAGTAGTAGTGTACATCCTACCTATTTGTTCTAAGTGAACCAGCAAAGCTCTGCCAATTAATTGAGAGCAAGACCCGAAGGGCCATGGAGATAAATGGAACCGCACAACTGCCATCCGAAGCTAATTTACAGTTCCTTCAGTTAACAAAAGCTACCTGACAGAAGGGTTAGTTTCTGCCTTGAGACATAACACGATTGAAAATGTTGATTCCCTACTTTCTGGCATCACTATATGAATCTAGGAATCGATGGCAAACCTATACGGAAGCTACAGAATCATGGAATAGGTAGCCACAAGCACAACTATAAGTGCCAGAGAGAACCAACATAAATTCACCTTCCAGACATATCATGACAAGGTACATCCAACTTAAAACTGACTTAGAGTATAACAGGGACGAATATTTATATGCCATAGTGTGATCAAACTGGGGGCGTTTGAGAACAAGAGCACTTCGTCCAAACTATCCTCTAGTTGATGTATTGAGAAACCCACTTGAAACCATCTCCATACCCCATTTTGCGTACGATGCTGCACATGAATACTTCAAGCGGGCGAACATTTGACTCCGCAAGGTTTACTTTTCCCTTGCCGGTTGTGAAGTTGGTCAGACCAAGGTGATATCGCAGCTCATCCTCCGAGGCAGCATAAGGTATGTCTATCTTATTTCCCAATATGAGAAATGGGACATTGGCTAGGGCTTCATCAGAAAGAAGCGCATCTAATTCCTTCTTAGATTCTGCAAACCTCTCCTTGTCATATGCATCCACAAGGTAAACCACAGCGTCCACCTACATAATGCAGAAATTAATAACAAAAGCACGGGTATTGTTATGTAAGGAGAAAAATAAAAGTACAAAAGTTTTTGCCTGATGGAAAAGTACAAAGAAGTTGAACATGTAAAAGAAACAAGAAAATGATTGTAAGACCAGGAAGTCCTGTCTGTTTATTCTGCAGAAAGTTAGACAAACTTAATCATCCCTCCACCAATTTCAAGATTCCAAATCCATCCGCAGCATAGAACAAAGAACATTGTTACCCATGTACTTGAAGGGTCAAAACTCCATGCAGGAGCACATTATATGCTATTTTCTTGCCGCTCAACATTCCTAAGTGCAATGACACTGGTCCAAATTCCCCAACATGACTGCAATGCCAGTGACAAAACCTACTCCAACGAAAGTCTACTGACCGATCATTTTCTTAAAAACGAGGAAGCCCACCTAAAAATAGATAAACCCCTATCCAATAAAGTACCTCACTAACCACATGGACCAGTAAGATGCTAGCCAAACCAAGGTAGGAGGCCCAAACATGACATTATTGGCAGTTAGTGGTCTAAGGAAGCAAACCCATATTGTGCGCCTAATCCACAAACGGACGCCCATTCCATAACCACTAAAGAGTTAATTGATCAAAAGAGACAATTTTGGGCTAATGCCTTGCATGAATACACCATCTCAACCAGGAGAAAAGGAATTTATGTCTTCTAACTTGATAACTTCTGGTCACTACATTTGGTAAGTTATTCCTAATCCAAACGAGATTCTAAAGCTTCTAAAAACGAGTTAACCACCTATGCACCCATAGTTTCCCTGCACCACCAGATATTGTCCGCTCACCATCACCTAATCTTGCATGCTTATAATTGGTTCCCACTACGCACAACAGCCATTGCCTGCTGTCTGGTAAAAGAGTGAAGATGTTCCCAGGACTAGTAGGATACAGATATTATCCACCATAAGGTAAGGACTGCAGACAACAGAAGAAGGGGGGGATTATCTTCAAACTAAGACCAGTTCTGCTTTAGAAAGTTACAGAATGCATCATTGAACACATGTAGAAGGGATTTCACAACAGCAATGCATGGAGACACAAGTTATGCGGAAAGTAAAAACAAGGACAAAAGTCGTGACAGGATGTACAATCCCCAGCAGAAACAACCATTCAAAGGCACTTCATCTTCTTGCATCAAGAGCATCATCCAAGAATTATTCAGAAGAAAAAAACACAAGTACTAGCACTATCACCCACAAAAACCATGTTCACTTCCAAAGGCAGTGGCCATGGACAACACGAAATTGCAGGTTGTTCGGTCCAAGCGTATGATAGCAAATACAAGTGAACGTCACTTGATGAATGTATCGCAGCAATAAAAGGTGAGCCCAACAGAAAAAAGAAGAAGAAGAAGAAGGCGGTGCCTGCCAATGGCAAGTCCAAAAACCAAAAGTGGATCAAACAATATTTGTGCATCAACAGGACCAGATAGTAACGTGGGTTCAGCTCCTACAGCATAAAAATCCAAGTCCAAGGTAAAAATTACAGCTTACGAGAGGGCTACAGTGCAGACACTTCTCAATTCGACTGAAGTACCTCAGCCCACATCATCAAAAGTGCAAAGCAAACTCTCAACTCGCATCCGGGCGTACCTTGGCGTAATAGTCCTTCCACACCCGGCGAGCAATCTGATGGCCACCCAGATCAAAAGCTTTGAATTTGATTTTCCCGATACTCAATTCTTCCGAGGTCGGGTACTGGGTGGGCTGGTGCTGAACCAATCTCTAGAATTCAAACAATCAAAAAGCATCCCATCAATAACCGAGGCCAAAAACCAACCTGGTCATTACTCGCCTAAAATGATTCCATTCAAAAGACAGCGTCAAACATAATCAGGGACCATTACAATCATCATTACAAGAGACTACAGTCGACCCAAGCAAGAACGGAACCGATTAGAGTTTGGAGAAATTGGACGAAATAGAGGGAGGGAACCTCATCTTTGAGCATGTGGAGCAACGTGGTCTTGCCGGCATTGTCGAGCCCCAGGAACAGTATCTTGGCCTCCTTCTGCCAGAGACCGAGAGAGGCCAAGACGCCATAGAACCAATCCAGCAGAAACATGCCTCCCCGACGCTCGCACGGCTTCTTGAGGGAGGGAGGGAGAGAGAGAACCGAACCAGATCGTCTACCTCGAAGCAGACGCCGATGGACTCACGCCGCCAGATTGTAATTCGGCGACGGAATTAATAATCGATACATAAAAAAAATACAACAAATGGAAAAGAATTAGGTTGTAGTGAATACGGGGACCCTAAGGACAGCGACGATGACGATGCATTTTCTTCGAAGAGAGACGGAGAGAAAAATATTCTCGGGAAAATGGACGACAAATGGTTTAAAATGTAGGAATTTCGCTTAGGGACGAGCAATTTTAAGTTTTTCCAAGTTGCATTTGGAACTTGGAATCGGAAGATGTTCCTTAATTTTTGGAACTCGAAACTTATTATGCATACCTAAATCCTGAAATTTGTGATATGGTAGATTTTAGGATTTACCCATGTTCCACGTATATTTTTAATTGAACAATTACAGTGAATCATCGTATCTTCATCTCTAATAACCACTATTTGCTGCGATGCATTGATTACAACTTATATTTAGACACACAAAAAATATGATATATTAACAAAGTAAAAGTTTCAGTTATGGATATCGTTGAAAATGGAAACTCATATTGTGGCTTTAGATTACACACTCATTAATAGATGCTATGAAATGCCACAAGAACAAGCGTAAACATGAAATTAGAAAAACACAAAGACTTGTTTCGGGTTTTGTTTGGAGCTTGAAATCTATTCGTCGAAATAAATTTCCCAATTTTTTGAACATGACACCTACCTTGCATATCAAGAACCAATCCGATTTTCAGGTTCAGTTTTACCTAGAAACCATGCTCACTGCTAGTTTCACTGTTGTATGAGCTTTGAGCTTAGAGGTGGCCACGGTTCGAAAAAGGCGATTCCGGTTCGTGGCCACATGTGAACCGGAACTAGAACCGGAACCGGCCTGTTCCGGTTCGTAATTTTAAAAATTTTTTAAAAAAAAATTAATAATAAATAATTATAAAAAAAAAATTTTGCCTTCTTTAAAAAAAGAATTAAAGGGCTTCAATGGTTGCTGCAGGCTGTGCTGCAGTTTTTTTAAAAAAAAAATTTAAAAATTTTAAAAAAAAAAAATTTCGTAGAACCGGCCAGAAACTGGCAGTTCCGGGCCGGTTCACATTTTTCTGGAACCGGAACCGGGCCTGTGGGCCACGGGCCGGTTCCGGTTCCGAACAGCCGGCCCGGTCAACGGGCCGAGCCCGGGTTTGACCGGGCCGGTTCCGGGCCAAAACTGGCCCGTGGCCACCTCTATTTGAGCTGGATCCGGTTTTCCCTACTGAGCCCGTAATGGGCCGATGGGCCTAGAGTGTTAATTGGGCTTTGACTTTCGCTGACTTTTTCGAGTTCCATTGCCCATTGGATTGGATTCCGAGCATCTCTCAGTAGGCTTAATTCGTTTCAAGGTGTTGCAGATTCTTCGTAGTTCAACGATAAGGGAGACTCAGTACTTTCTACCACGGACTTTCCGAGAACGCAACGTGCCAAGTTCGACTCCGAAAATCACAAACAAATTCCATAAGCTGTTTAGTTTGGATATTCCACATTTGCATTATATATTCTGTGGTATAAAAGCAATCAGCCTCGATACCTCCGGTCGAGGACATCCATCCATCCACACAAAACTCCTTCCACAAGGCAAGCTGCACATGGCTTGTTTAATACACTGCGGGAAGTCAATTCCCGACGCCAGTAAATGCCTCCATATAAACCTCGAGAGATTGTTGCCAACCAATAAAATTTACAATAGGAAGGTAGATGGGTGCCAGATGTCCTAGAACTACCAAAACTTGAACCAGGAGTTCCGTGCACGTGGAATGACCAATCTTGCCACATCACCGTTGCCGTATGAGTAATTTTGACTCGCGTTGCAGGTTCACTAAGGAATCAATGAACTTGGTATCAGATGATTCAGAGTCCACCGATCGCACAACAAGTTTCATCAATTTTTGCATAAAAAGCACCATCTCGTTTTCTGAATATTGGGTGAAGGACTGCTGTGGAGATCCCTTTGTGTGCCTACCGTACGAATGCTCAAATTTTCTTGATCGCGAAGCTGCTTTTTGAAGGATGCATTCAGGAAGTCCTGCGAATAAGCAGAGTCTAAGAACCAGTAGTACACAGTCCAAAAGCAATCCGATCAGGAGCAACGTTCACTGAAAATGCCAGTTACAAGGACCAAAAAAAAGGACAGACATGAATGTGGCCCGATTACTTGATGCTAGCTCACATCCTTAGTGCATTAACCGCACAAAGAAGTGTCCATCAGGCCAAAAAGATGCACATTGCAGTGGCAACTGCAATTTTGTGCCAAAGCGATCAAATCTTACAAATATTGTTAGAAGGCGTGACTAAATATACTCGTCGGCAATACAATGCCGCTAGTAACTTTTGAAATCAACTAAAAGAACTCAAAACGCCAACAAAGGATAGCAGAATAACTTACCAGCTAAGCGTGCCACATTGACTCCATAGCTTTTGGGGCATGGACCAGGTGTCAATCTATAAAGAAATGTGACCTCTTGTACGCCATCAGCTCCATCTCCCACTTGGCACGCCATATGACAAAGGAAAACCTGAACAAAACACCAGAGGGCAATATACAAAAAAAATAACATGAATGATCAGCAAAAGACTTGACAATTTTCAACCTTGAGAACCATTATTATCAATATTGTATGTGCTCATACCCCAGCTGAATGCGAATTTCAATCATCACTTCGATATAGCACCATAACCATTAACTAAATCAATTATTAAAGAGAGGACATACCCCAGGATCATTCCTATAGTTCACAGCTAAATGGTGATAATGAGTAGAAAACATTCCTAGACAGTGCACCTTGTGGACGAAATGGTCCAAGACAGATTCCCTGCATGCAAATACAATAGGAGAACGCAAATCTGGTCAACATATTTGACATGTTTCTCAACGACACCAATAATAAATGTGAAACATGGAAAAACATGGAAGCAAGGATAACCCTCTTGAGGGACACGACCGACACTTACGCAATGGCCTGTCCATCTGAGGTCGAGGTCCCACGTCCCAGTTCATCCAATGCCACCAAAGAATTGCGAGTTGCCGATGACTGTAGACAAGTGAAAATACATAAGCTTTAGAATATATTTGCACAGTTCTTTTCTTATCCTAACATTTCTTCTTTGGGCAGCAGAATGCAGTTCAGTCAGCTGAAAGTCAGAATTATCTAGAAAAATAGTGAAATGTGCAGTAACAAAAAATATGTAGTCATGCAACGAAAGTCATGAAGCAAGATAACGAAGATAGTACACACACGTATCCAAGATCAAGAACATATCAAAATTAAAATATCATACAGCATACCTCATTTATAAAAGTAACATGCAACTAGAATAAGAAACACTATGTGAGTTCTCTCTCAAAAGTCATACCAGCATTGATGCAGTTTCGGAGAGCTCAGTTAAAAATGTACTTTGCCCTGCCATAATATGATCCTTGGCACCCATGCGGACAAAAATTCGATCCACAGGCGACAGTTGAAAACTCTCAGCAGGTACATCTGCTCCAATCTGCCAAAAACCCTCTTAGGAATAGAACTATGAAACACTTAAAAGTAAAAGCACAGAAATCTACCTGTGCCAAAATCACAGCCAAGCAAACTTGTCGGAGCAAGGTTGACTTTCCACCCATGTTAGGACCAGTGAGAAGGATAAAGCTCGCATTAGCAGAACCACCAATATTGATGTCATTGGGGACAAAGGTACCTTTGCCCAAGGAATCACTTCTAAGGATAGGATGCCCTAAGCCCTTGGCAGATAAGCATGGCTCTTTACTTGAATCAGAAGAGACTTTGAAAACTGGACGACATGCTGGTCCCTCATAATAGTCACTTGCAATTGCTAAACTGATCAGAACATCTATCTCTGCAACATGCAACAACCAATTTCAACATTGCTCTGCAAGTATCCATAGAAAAACGAAAAGACACATTTCATTGTGCCTCCCTTTCAAAATCACAATAATGACCATGATTGGAGAAAGTGGTATAAAAATTTTTGCAGATTAAGAATATATGCAAATCAAACATCCTCAAAGCAAATTAGTTTCTATAAACCTGCAGTTGAAGAAATTAGTTGCCTCCACTTGTCTTGATGCTCACAGAAGCGTCTAATTAGTCTGTGCAAAATACTCTTCAGTGCAGACTCCTTTTCAGATTCAGCTTGTGAGAGCTCGCTTGCAAGCTTCTTTATTTTGGGGGTCCAATATCTAAAGAAACCCTGCATATTCCAAAGAGTCGGGCAAACCGATTCACAAACATGAACATATTATTAGTCAACCAAACACATGAAATGCACAGTACAGTACAGTATGCCAAACAGAAAAACATATAGGTAATCAAATTACCTGCAGCATACAATAGAAATGCAGATGTTCCCCAGTGTTCTAGGTCTTGAGATCATTTAATAAGATTAGCAATTAAGACTATGCAAATCATGTTCACCTACTCTTTTGCAAAAATCTAGGGTCTGGGAAGTCATCCTCTGCTACAGTTGAAATTTCACTCATAAGTTTTTCATTTGTTGATAGGTGAAAAAAATCATTCATATTTCTCGAGGTCCAATTTCACTCACAATTTTTTCTTCCTTTTAGGGAAAATCATCACTCTTATTAAAAAGTAGGAACCAAAAAAGACAAGCATGGATGGATTACACACTGGAGCAGATTGTCATATCGCAGCTTATTGTTTGTGAGAGGCTTGTGAGGTTTAATCATTTTCCTTTCGAGAGACAAAACTACATTGTTGAGGCACTTCAAAGATGAACTAGAGCAGAATCTAGGATTGTTAGAACAAAGAATGAGGGAAGCAAGACTCAAATTCTACCCAACTACATCCTTTAAGATCTTATCCTTTGATGACCTTATTGCAGACATCAATCCTCCTTCATTGGAAGGAGGTGACAATAACTATGCTACTTCAACAGTAAAGGGGGAGAAGTGTATGCTTTTGGAAAATGAAATTGACAATATATTCTATAACTTTGACTTCAACTCAGACATGATAAAGTGCATTATGCTGAAAATTATATTTGTGTTGCTTGTTGTTAGAGAAGAACCCAATCATCAACCAGTGCAGGCGATCACTTGGTAAGCGCCGAAGTATTAGAAGATGGCACAGTTGGCAATTCATTTTCACATGTCATAGTCGGGTTTTGTAATCGTGTCAAGTAGTGTCATTAGTAAGCACAGTATTTTTGTTAATTATACTACAGAAGTGTTAATTCATGTCAGAAATTGCCAGCCCAATCTTCATACCTGATTTAGTGAGCTATATTTCCTTTTCCAGCTATCCTAGAACTTGTTACTGAATCTTAAATTCATAATGCGTTTTATTCAATGTTACAATCCACACCTTAAAGACCTTCCCTGTTCACAATATTAGATTCTAACCAAAATGGTTTTACTTCCTTCAAGTCAGGACCTTATGATTCCTGACCAATGACTGTAAAATTCTTCATTCTATTATTTTTCCAGCATGTATATAAAACAAACAAAAGCTCAGTATTCTCAGCAACAAAGGCTGTTACCTTCTTAGATGAACGCAGTTCATAATCACGAGGAACTTTTCCACGCAAACTTTCAGGCACTTCAAGTAGGTATGCCTCTTTCCCAACATTGACATAAGTTATCTGCATTCAAACATTGAAGAAAACTTTGTCTTTTGTACATTCAACCTATGAGGCAGACTTAAAGAAACTAATTCTAAAAGTGCTCTCCAGATTCTTACTGAAGTCTCCCCAAGTAATTTCCTCTGCTCCTTGAGGTGTTTCATCAAATTAGACTCAATTTTCTTGATTTTATTACAGGCAGAGTCATACTCTATGTCAACTCCTTCATGAGGTATGATTCGTCCTGAATTGCTGGCTTCAACCCAATCAAAGGCATCCTTAAAATGCCTCAGAATTGAACTGACCTCCGGGAGACCCTTACCTGCATGAAGATTAACAGATGAGATGCCAAAAATTTTTCTGTAATAAAATGAGAATCTTCAAGCTGGTACCAGGTGTTAACAAATGAACCAGTTGTCTTGACTCGACGTTTTCCAATATAACACCAAGAGAAGAAAATGCCTCAACCAATAATTCACAGCCATGTAAAACCGATAAAAAATCTTGCAGCTGTTTTTTTGCTGCATCTTCATAGAGGATTACTTTATTTGCATTTCTTCCACGAGCTTCACTGCAACGGACATGAAAACAAGTCATAAGGAACTGAAGTCCTGCAGGTCCAAAGTAATTCAGATTAAAATGCGTGACCACATCATCTGAACTATACCTGCTAGAGAAAACGCGCGCAAGCAAGCGCTCCATATCTGGAAGCCTCAATAACACTTTCCGAAAATCCAATGTGAAAGGTTGATTTTCTCCCTGCAGAATATTAACCGACACCAAGGAAAAAACAAAAAGCAGTTAGAACCAATAAAAATCCACTCAAGTCCAACTTAACCCGCATGATATAAATAAGACACACATCCGAAAGTAATCCCTTATATATATGCACGAACGGCACCCGCCTTATGTAAATGAAAAGCAGCTATGGTATTTAGCACCCCTTCCAATCCAGTCAACATCAGAAACATATAAGATAAATCTAAGTTAATGAATGACTGATATTATGACCCAAATGGGAAGAAACTGTTCTTATCACCGGTTTGCTAATAGAAGACAAGTGGCGAATCAACATTAACTACTTCAAAGAATTCCTCCTTTTTTTCCGCCGTATAATTAATTCCTTTCTTATTATTTATGTTTATCTATTTATTTATGATAACTTTTTTGCGGTTTTGTGGTAGTGGACAAGGGAGAGAACGTAGTAGAAAAGGTTCAACCAACAGGAAGTCTCATAAGATGCAATCCTCCATAGAAGTGGGTAGATAAAATGTGAAAACATGGGTGTACTAATTATCAACCAAGAAACAGAGATTCCAAAGAAGCAAAAGATGTCCCTGAGCAAGCAGAGAAATTTAGAACAAGGAGAACCAAGTATAGCAGCCAAACAAAGATGTCCACGATGGCTTACTCATTTATAACAGGTAAAGGGGGAAAAATGTAATTCTCATATACAAAAAAAGTGAAGATTACTGCAATTTTGTAATTTGGAAAGTAATCAAACACCAATGCTGGTATCAAGAACTTACCTTAAGATCTGCTATGGCATCTTGGCGCTCTTTAATTGCTTCCAGATGATACAAAGGTCTTGCTAGCCATGTTTTAAGAAGCCTCTTGCCAAATGCAGTCACACAGTGGTCCAGTTGTGCATAAAGTGTCCCTGAAGACCCTCCATTTCTGCCATTCTCATAAACCTCAAGGTTCTCCAACGCAGCAGCATCAAGAATCATATGCTTTTGAGCAACATCACCAAATCCAGAACATGAAAGTGACTCAAAATTTGCAAATTTAAGCAATGTCTCATCCAGAAAGGCTTGTTTCAGGTAATAAATGGCACCTCCGAGGGCTGACAATGCAAGATTATGATTCTCACCAGAATTCACCAGCTCCGATAAAAATTCTGGGAGGTTGTGCAAGCCATCATTTTTTAAATGAGAAGCGGCAGTCTCAGTATCTGTTTCATCTGAACTTGCAGAAGATGATCGACCATTGATACTCCTATAAATGGTCCTTAGTTCATGAACCGTCTTATCAGCATCCCAAAATTCTAAGACTGGAACCAACTCATTCACCAGAGGATTTCGAGTATGAGTCAGTAAAACCCTCTCAGTTTCAGCACTTAACCCTTTAGTGGGTTTAACAATTTCTACTGGGCGTACTTCAGATAGCAGACAGCATAAAGCACTGCATTCTGAATCATCTTTGAACTGAACAGAGAGGCAGATGAATCACACATCAAACCATAGCACAATTCTACACCATAATTTGGATATATGGCATCTGGAAAGACTATAGATAGCTAATCACTCTATTGAATGATCCAACAATGGCAACTTCATACATAGAGAACTACACCTTCAGGTAAAGTCAGTGACAATAGTAGGTTGGTTCTTAGGCCTAAACCCCAACTCATTAGTTATTGTTTTGCCAAATCCCTTCCAAAATATAATTAATGAACCAAAAAGACAACGAGCAAAAGATACAAGTTTTGAGATCACAAAAAGATCATGTCAAATCAATGAACCCTGCTTCTAGAGGTAATGATCATTCATGGGAACTTAATTTCCTAAGCTGACGTGATATATAAAGTGGGTGGAAAGATTCAGGATCTGTTAACAATGTCACTGATGCACAGATGACCGATTTCTTTTTCTATATTAAGATACCATTTATGGTAAAAGTCATCATGCAGCGCCAAACACTTCGATCGGTTAAGTTATCATTCACTTCTATTGTTCAAAACTCAAAGCATGGCTACAAGAGATCTTCCATGCCATTCCTCTTTGCCCATACTCATCGGACAAAGCAAGAGGTTAGTTAGGTCACAGTTAGTGACAAGTGGAGAGCGCACAGCAGCTAATTATCATTCTCATACACTAAATTTCATACATAAACTCAATTAAAATACAAGCACAGATGGCCATGCCAGTAGCCATCCATTTCCTGAACATATTCCATGCTTGAAAAGGCGAAAGGAAAATTTGCACAGAGAAACCATCACTTGATGAACAAAAAAAGTTAAAGCAAATGGAGCCAACCTGACCAAGAGTAATCCTACTAGTAGCAGCATCCACCAAACACACACCAAGAGTCCGCTCTGCCTTTTGGTCTGCAAGCATTTGACAGCTTTCAGTCACTGCCATCAGATAAGAAGCTTCAGGATTGGCTGAAAGCATTTCTCCATCAGTCAGAGTTCCTTTTGTGATCACTGCACATATTTCACGTTTTACGACCTGTAAACATGTGAACAGACCATCATCCATCCAACT